>JAARMF010000857.1:45609-61681 GCA_022844705.1 Toxascaris leonina | reverse complement strand
TCTTGCACCGTGACTCTACTAATATGGTCAGAGTGTGCTGATACCACCTGTGGCACAGTGTTGTACAAATGAAGGCTTGTGAGTAGATTATGAGTGCAGTTCACCTTGATCTTCCGAGGGTGACGGAAGAGCTGTATCGTAGCCAGTTAATGGAAAGAGGTAGGAGTACATTGTTCCTTTTTTTTTCAGTGTGGTTTTTCCCTAAAATGTGCTCTTTACGAAAGGTTCAGAGATGTGTTTCAAGTTTGAGCGTTCAGTCCCGAAGTGACACAACCATTTGTTGTAGGGGACAAGCTGTTCATTTTAAAAATTGGGGCTGGGTTTTCTATTTCAGATATTCAGCGAAGTATGTAAGAGTGAATAACTGTCGCCCATTTCAGGCTTGTTTTTCTTGTATCTAAAATATTTAAAGGACAGTATTCTCCCTCGCGTTTTCAGTTTTATGGCCTTATCCTATAAGGGAGATTTGTGCAAGATTATTTCCTATTGCATCCCCTTCAACGGGATTGAGTTCTTTTTATGACCGCGTATGTCAGGGCCCTCTAGAGAATCAGACCTCTCGCAGTTTCAAATGTTTCAAGAACAAATCAAGGTGTAGCAAATGGGATTCATGTGCAGTCTTTACTTCTTGAGCGCATTCTCTTCTCAGCATCGTATTGCTGCTGATATTAAGGTTGTTCGAAGTGACTGACACTCAAGCTGCGCAGAGGCAGGGCAAGCTTTTACGATGTGCTTCAAGGAGGCTACAACTGTTCGAGGCATGATGACTATAAACTATTAAGACTGGATACGATGAATGCTATGAGACTTCTGATCGTACGACGTGGAGTTGAATATTCTGTGCTGATGAAAGCGCTCAGCGATCAGAAACGGCGAGTGAAGCGGAGTGCACCGCTAGAACGCGTGAAAAGTCGTGGGGGAAGTCCACTTAAGGAGCTGAGGAGAGAGCAGAAAGAAATCGGTGAATGAAGACTGTTCTCCCAAAGTTGCTGTCACTACCAAATACCTCTCCAAAGACATCTTTCATCGAAGGGCCTCCCCAGCATTCACCCGTGATTAATCTGCGATTCGCCGTCACAACTTCTCGATGAGGCCTTCCTTTTGTTTTGGAGGGACCGCTGAAAGAGATCAAGGGGAAGACTGCAGTAGGCGTAAAAACGTTGGTTGAAGTGTCCGTCACTGTTGACATTCCGAGTGGAAGATGTTTTCGAAATTTGTTCACTGCTGCAACGATCCATTGTGTTGACGGTGGATCCTGCAGAGATGTATTTTTGGACTTGAAGAAACTACGTGGACATCATGATGCGCAAGTGATTAAATAAGCGTATCACAGAATCCATTGCACAGACAAATCGTCAGTATGTAGAGTGTAGCTGACTTCGACGCAAAAATAGCGTGCGCTTTTAAAAATGAGTATGAGCTACTCTGCATGCTGAGGCAGAAAACACAGACTGCAGTGAAGTAACTGCAATAAGCAGCTCAGGTCACGAAGATGATGATACATCTTTCTGCCCCGACGGTGGTATATGCTTCGTTCCGATGAGGATGAAAGTAATGGTTTCGAAAAGACGAATAGAAAACTTCGGCTGGATATGCAATCTCCGAAGAGACTGAGCTGCGTTGTTCATATACTGCAACCAGTGCTTGAAGGTGGTCTGAAGGCAGCCGAATGTCATACTGAGGTCGATAAACTATTGAGAGTCATATNACTGCAACCAGTGCTTGAAGGTGGTCTGAAGGCAGCCGAATGTCATACTGAGGTCGATAAACTGTTGAGAGTCATATGGAAGTTCAGGATGACAGAGCCAACGGTTGGACGACTCTATGCAAGGCCCGGCTAATTCGAACGGTTTAATAGCGGTTGCTAGCTCATGGAGCAGTTCTAAAAATCGACTGAAATGTAAATATGCTCGTGCGCAGAATCGGAGATAATATAGAGGTGGAAGGGAATCTCGTCTCCTCAAATCCTTTCAAAAGAACGTAAGTCGCGTACACATTTGCTCAGCGGCTGGTGTATGTGCCGTCGCAAAAAAAAAAAAAAAAAAAAGAAAAACGTCTTATGGTCTTTTTCAATCCCCTGTTGCTCACTTTTTTGTTCTGCCGTTCACTGCCCACCTATTATACTCTACATCGGTATGATCATTTAGGGTTCACAGACGTCGATGTTCCTAATGTTTTTTTTTTTTTTTGATTTCGACCCTTTACGTCTTATTGTCTTCCCACATTCACTTCGTGTCCCTTCGGAAACAAACTCATTTTCACTTGCGAATCGTTTACAAATTGAGCAGTGGTAGTGACTGCCTGGTTTCGTTGAAGACGCAACAAAAGGTTGTCGGGGTTTCGACGGGCGCGAGATACGCGTGAACAATCTGACTTCGCGGCAGCTCATCGACAACTGCACCCAATTTGTTTTTGATGGCGAAAATAATTTGTTATGGTGTTGGTTCCGATGATTTTTTAATCCTTCCAATGAGTGATCGCACTATTTCGATGGCTTTTGTTTATTTTGTTCACAAATAAAGTAATCTGTGCTGTCTTATTGATGTGCATCAAGGAAAACTCAAGGAAAGACAGCATCAGAAGATAGCAAAACAGCAAAAGTGTAAAAAAGAATTCCGGAATTTCATCATCATTTCTGTTACTATGCAAATCTACAAAATTTCGTCTTTGTTTTTACTGTTTCTTACTTCAGCTGTTCCATTTTTTTCCTAAAATTCTCTCAGTCTCTCCATCTCGCGATCACTCGTGGCACTCCGATACAGTTCAATATAGCAGTGATCGTACAGCACACAAAGGTATGGTATTCTGTGGACTTCTTGTATCGAAGAAAAGTAAATATTATATTGACGAAATCTGAGCCATAGAAACATATTTTATGCATACAGCAAAGGTTGGTAGCTCAGCGGTACAGCGTTCGCCTGTTAAGCGAAGAGACTCGAGTACGACTCCCGGCTGATTTGACAACGAATTGTCAGAAGGCTGACCAACAGGCGCTCCAAAAATCTGCTCACAACAGACATGGGTGGGCGTGGTTGTCAGCTGCATCGACAGGGAATCAATGGAAGTACGGCTGCCTTTGTATCTTTTGTGTGCATGCCATAAGGGAAATGCCCAAAAAAGTGCGATGTGGTAATGCTTGGGAAGAGAAATATATCGTATAAGTATACTTATAGTCGAGGTACAATGAAAATATGTTGAAAACACAATGATAATATGCTTCAAGCAGCTGTCAGACAGCAAACGGCATCAATGTTTCGTTTCACTTTCATTTGAAAAGAACATATCAAATGAAATGCCCAAGAAAAACGAGTTATTTTTAGTTATCTTCATCGATTAATTTCTTCCTTTCACGTTAGTTCACGTCACGAACTACCTGAGTTTGAGATACGAAGACTGAGGAATGTCGTTCGAAGACAGGTACTCAAAAATGAAACGGCTATCCAATGTAGCAGATACAGCACTAAACTCTCAAGCTGCCACTCGGTGTCCGGCATGTCCTCACAAGTCAGACTCGTGTATACCGAAATACGCTCGATAGGAAATGGAAAAAAGAAACTATGCAAATTAAACTCGTAACAGCAATTTTATGAAGAGCTTGCTAACGCCTCATAAAAATGTTATTTTTAAAATCAAAGAACTAATAAAAAGAACCATTCAGAAATCAATTATGGGGATATTTACATAAAAATCTTTTCATAGAAGACTTCCGCATATAAACCGTTACACTTCGCCATTTTTTCAGCATGCAAAATCGCTATAGACTACATGAAACAAGTGCGTATGATGAATATACTTGAATTATGAGCAATCATTAATGGGAACCCATCAAAATGGCTGATGCCAACAAAAGCTCAAACAGGTCCAGTTCAAAGTTTGAGCTACTCTACATTCACCGATCCGTCTACCGGGCAAGCGAATGATTAACCCTATTGTGGAAGACGCCTACACGTTGAGTGGTGTCAAATCTGCATAGTGATGCAAGAAATTTCTCTTCTTCTCTGCAACCCATTTGCCATTTTGTTCAGTTATGACTGACCCCCGAGAGTAAGTCGTGATTCTTGCTGTGATCGTTAAACCCATAAGTGTTCGTCGATAAACTTTAGCGTCTCTCGTGGATCTTGGAACGAAAGAAATTATCCCCTATTTTATTACCTGTTTTGGACATACCAACTTATGTGTTAATCAGTTATCGGCTTGCTTTTGTTAAATTGGTCTTTGTGAATATTGTAACTAGGTTTGAACTTTGCGAGTTCGCCTTCACAGACAAACAGAATGAGGGAGTCTAACCGCGAGATGCCAACAATGCGAATAATGCAAACTGCGTTGCGTTTATCAGCCGGCAAATTTATGTACAACAATATAAACCATACAACAATATCTGTGTTGATGAAACTCGCAACAATTGAATTTGAAGGAGTGCTTTCACATTGCAAATGGAATCGTTTAAGACTTGAGCACAGGTCGTGAACGAAACAACATCGGACTTAAAGTGCTGTTGACAGCAATGGGAACATTTAAAAGTAGAGGAAAAGAATTTCTCTGAAAGTAAAATGTGCAATTCTTCAATAGAGTACATACAGCGACGACAAATATAATAAGTAAAATAATTTACAATTGCATTATAACATAATTAGCTGAAAATTTGTAATGTGAAAAACTGCCTCAAGAATAAACTGCTGAAAGTTTTCACTGAACTTTTCGNTACTGAACTTTTCAAAATTTAATCCCTTTCAAGAAGTTTGTACGATGTATGTGCCATGCTATACAGTATGTTTTCTTGAAGTTATATTTTCAATTCAGATTTGCTTTACGCATGGCAGATGTTAAAGCACAAAAAACGGTAAGAAACCATCTACTGAGCCGGAGAAGGCGCCAAGAATGGCTTCTTTTTTTCCATTCAGCAAGCGCGGTCACTTTCTCAACTAAAAGCTATCACCTGATGAGCTTCAATATAAGCATTGTACCCACGTTCAAAAACAATACTTCAATTCGGTTATCTCTTGAAGTGAATCAAAAGTTAGCCAGTGAAAAGAGAATCTGTCAGGTCGTTCATTATAGAAGTTTCATAGAGGCTCAGTTACATGCTAAATGTTTTGAATAAATAAATGTGCATGAGAATATCCACAAGAATACATACAAAGATCAACGCAAGCCGCAATAAATCATTGCCAATTATGCGGAAAAGCACAAATACGAACAACAAACAATCGAATCTCTTAATTCACAATATAAGTAAAGTATCGAAAGAAGTGAGTGAAGTATAGTGAAAATGGGGATTGATTATAGGAAACAATATAAATGGAGTTTCCGCAAAACTTTGCGTACTGCTGTGGAAATTTCTGCGCGTTAGACAATTATTCAGCTAGTTGTTATCCTGTTGCAATTAAGTCCATCGGAGCTCTGTAAATATGACTGATATTGAAAGATTATATTTAAATATGCTCAACATGAAGAAAGTCAAAGCTGTAAAATTTGCATGCAATTTCTTATATGTTAAATTAATATCCCTCAGAGATAAGCTAAATTTGGTTCAGTAACAGGCGTCGATCAAGGCAGTCATTCGCCCAAAGGATTCTCCCCCTTACAGAAAGCTGAAATTTGTAAAAGAAACAAGATTTGAATGGAACAAAATCCTTTAATAGAACAACGAGCTTGAATATTTGGTGCATCGAAAACAGATCATCAAAGCTCACCAGTGCATTGACGGGTTTTTCAGTGCCAGCCGTAGCGTCACTTTCGTTAGATTCATTCAGTGATGAATTAGCGTACCGGATGGTTAGTGGAACAGATGTATCCGCCTGAAGGTAGAAGGATTTACTTCATATCTTGCCAGAGTGATGTATTCAGCTCCTTTTCATAGACTTAAGTAATGGCCACGTTTTCAAGTACGCTCCACTTATTCGTGCTGTAAGACGTGAAGCGCTTCACGCTTCACATTAGCTTTATATATTAGATACGTGTTGTTCTAAGGCGAGTTGTCTATTATTTATGCGTACAAAAATAGGCGGATACGCACACCATCCTGGCAGCAAAACGCCTTTATATCCAGAATTCTTGCGTCCACTACAGTCCAAATATAAGCAAAATGTTGAGGAGTTAAGAGACAACGGATATGGTCAGTAACCTCTGAGAGAGCCGTTGGAACTGGCTGGTCTTTTGAAGTGAGGCTTGTGTTTCCAGCGGTCTCAACGTCTTTGGCACGTTCTAGAGTTCGCAACGCATAGAAACTACCGACGTTTGTACCCTTTTCTGGATGTATTTTCTGAAAAGAAACAAAATAACGACGGAACGACGAAAAAATATGAAACTGTTGAGGATAAAAAATGGAATTGATCATCATCACACAAAAGTGGAAATGCAACATAGGGTGGATAAAAGAAATGTTCTCTTAGAGCGTTGCGCAAAATCAGACCCCACCGATGAATAACATTCATTGAGTGACAACACCGCACACCTTGATGGCAAAAGTCTTTACCTGACTATGCTAGAATTTTGTTCAAATTTGTGATTCACTCATGCTAACTACAGTTTTTAACATGTGCAATTGTATGCAGTTTAAATTATGTGGGAGGCACTAATCTCACCATTAGCATTAATTCTTCCCTCCTCTCTTTGGTACCCTCTCAGTTACTTAATTACATTACTTAATGGCTTACAATGTGTGCATTGTTTACAACAGGTGTAGATTGACGTGTGGTATGCCCATTGATGCGAACGTCGTTTAGCTCCAGTTGCCTTGATATGGTATGCATCGTACTGAAATATTCTGGCTCATTTACTCATAAATTTCTTTTTTCTAAACGCGAATAGTGTTGAGTGTATTGTTGACTCAAAAGTTAGGGGATTAGTTCCCCTAGGCGATGATTGGAACAAAACGATGCGGTATGAAATATTTTTGCTTCTGATCATTTCACTTATTGTAAGCATTAAACAACGATCTCGCATCTCATTTCAACGATTGCAACCAAAATTCATGCGTAATTTATAATCAGCAATCAGCCATTCTTTTACAAGATTTTTTAAATTTTTTACGGAGAGTCCGTTTTTTCCATCTAATTGCAGATTTATTTATTTATTCATCAGTATGAATTTCGATGAAAGGATGAATCAGCAACCATAATCTGTAACAATTAATCGAAAAGTGTATGAACATAGCGAAAAGGATAACCTTCCATTTCGATCGGTATTGATAAGCCTAATTTTGAGCCGGGCGAGTAGACCCTTTGAAATGGTTATCTTCGGCTCCGGTGTATCGTGACAATGTGGACCCACCTCGAAATCAAAAGCAATTACTGGAACGCCAAAGCACAGTTTAACGGTGATATGTTATTAATGCAACGAAATAGGTCGAAATAGGTAAAAATCACTGTGAGTTCTGCCATAAAAAGTTTAACATTCTAGCTAATCACTGTGAAGTGATCTCGGCTTCAGATGATAGCAACTTGTCTTGACCTCATAGTGCCCTCAGCTTCAATTATTAGAAAACGTAGAGCAACTTGATCAACATTGCGAAAGGAAGCAAATTTAAATTTGGAACAAATTCAGAAAATGGTTCAGGTAACACATATTGCGATCTACCTGGCAACGATAACTGGTAAAATGAAACGAAACGCTCAATTACGAGAACTGCATTACAATAATTTTGTTTGGAAAGAGCGCAAATTGTCACTCTGATGAGATAATTATTCCTGGGCAGACGTAGCCGAAATTTGGCATGACTAATATTTCAGACGAGTATCAGTTGAACAGGAAGTTGGATTCTACAAACATTTTTGATGAACATCTGAACCGAAATTTTACGAAATTTAAAAAATGTTTTCTCAATAGTTGCGATATGTTAAATTTCTCAATTACTTTCAACTAAATGCTGCAAGGCAAATCAATTGGAATGTTTTATCGTTCAAACACAACAAAACACTCATCGATTCGCTATGACTGTTGACTGTACGATGTAACCACTTCAAGTCCTTTTTTATTAGTTTTTTCCTAAGCATAAGCAGCGAGAAAAAAATATGATCGAAGCGGTTTGTGACGCGACGACGGATCAAGTCAGCAGTTGATAAGTTTTGAAAACGACTAACTATCAAATAGACAGTTCCAATCGCTACGTGAAACAATCCGCATAGGGCGGATGCATAAGCGAAACGAGTACGCAGAATAGTGGATCCCCTCACAACCGTACAACCATATTCCCTGCAAATGGTGCATTGCATCAACAGGTATCATCAACGCAAATATGCCAGTTTCGTTCGAATAATTGCTGCTCATCGCCGGACTCCGCACAACTTTTGACTTCACCCTCACCACGTTCGTTCGAACTTCTAGATGAATCATAGTGAGAATTGAAAAATCGGTGCTAATTAACAAAATCGGTGTGTGCAACCCGATGAAATTTGTGAGTACTGAACGATGACAGCTGCTAAAAAATAATTGTGGGGTGCATTTTGAGAGAGCAATAAAAACATTTGTACTATACCTGCATCGTTCGAATTTCATGTCCCGTAACATGACAAAGGCACTTGTTGTAAGTTCTGCGATTCCCATAAATAGAACAAGCTGAGCAAAAACGAACGAAAACCCTGCAATCTTTTTGAATGTTTTCTTTTGTGCTCAGAATATTCGATAGATATTAGTTGAAAATGCTGTAAATCCGATGCTACACACTTCAAATTTTTAACGTTTCAAGCCACAAATGAAATAAAATGACCGGATGAGTTATTATCGCATGCAAATCCAAGTTACGTTAAAAATGCTCAAGAAGAAGCTGTTCTGAAGTCATACTGCTCAAAATTCAATAGGGCTCCGAAAAACAGATGCACTTAAAATAGACGCACCTCATATAGCAAATTTCAAAAAAGTTATTTCCCACATAGTCTCCAAGTATCCAACAATAAAACACAAAAACATTATCGACAGCTGAAGAATTTGATGAATGCGTTGAAACAAATTTTTGAAGAGTGAGGCGAATATGGGACATAAAGCAAAGATGAAAACTAACAAGCATCATTTCCGGTAGCAAGAAGAATGAGGGCGATAGCAAGGATGAATAACTGGAAGAAGAAAAGAACGAGAAATGCCGACGGTGAGTGTCCTTCTTCTGCCCAAAGATGTGTTATAACGCTTAATATTATAATCGAAACCGCTGCCTGCAAAATTAATCTGTGCAAAAACTGTTTAGCTGGTAACTCACCTTTGCGAGTGCTGTTCCTTCTCTTGGGTGAAAGCAGCATCAAGATCAGCCACAGGACCAGTCATTGCAGTAAACTCTCCCAAACATCACATCCCCTTCCTAATCTTCAAAGAAATGACGCATTCACTTAAAGACCCAACAGCTGCCAAATTTTCAAATTTGCTCACTTTATAAGGGCAATTTTCCACTCCCAGTTGTCCTAAAATTTTTCTTTTTCCAGAATTTCAGCGCGTAGATTTGATGAAATGCAATGATTTTTATACCCCCCTCCCCAGAAGCGAGCACACTCCAAGCTCTCCCCTAAAATTTGCAGGTCATCTGTTTCTGTTGTGTGTTTGGGAAGATGTTAATACCATAGGAAGATAACAGTGCGTTTAACATTTAAAATTCGCCAATTTTAACTGTTAAAAGTCGTCGTTCGGTTTCCAGTTAAACGCTTTTACATCAGTTCGTGCAGCAACAACAATCGTGACTGCGTTTGATGTTATCGCTTTTCGTAGAGAATTGGTGTGCTACACGAGACGAGAAATCTATGAGCGGTTTTGTGCGTGCCACCACGGTGTTGTATTGCATAGTGATTGCCAGTGAGCTGAATCCGTTCGAACAGCAAAGACTTTGCGTCAATGCCAGTAACATTTCAGACGAAAGCATGCGACGAGCAGACGAATAGTGGGATGGAAGTATCCGGACAGACAGCGAGGCTGAAAGCGACGGTACGAGAGAGGGAGAGCAGCAAATAGAAATTGATTGCGCGAGCAGCGCAGCAGTAATTCGAAGGGAAGTACTGATGAAGCTTTTCGTTCTGCGGTCCAGATTCATGCTCCGACGTATAACTAAAAGCTGCACGCCCTTCGTTCCATGCGCTGTGAACGATAAAGGCAAATCTTTCCCTTCGCTTCGCCCTTATCCCAGCTGACGCCCTTCACTACTCACTCTGGATACCACTCGTAGATAAATGGAGAAGGAATTAGCCGAGTACCATTAGTTTCGCTTGATCAAGGATAAGCACAACAGCTTTCATGGAAACTGTGGCAGCTTTTGTATGAATCACACATTCATAAATTTTTAAGACAGAATGTTTCTTGCAGGCACAATGCCGATTCGCTTCCCGTCGTCCCAATTCGCTTCATTTCGCTTACATTTCGGCGTTCCCTTCGTTAAGGCGCGCGATGACAGATTATTTTTCAGCAGCAAGGCACTACATAGAAAGCACGGCGTGTGCGAAGAAACGGCAAAGTGGTGAGGTATCCTGCTATGCAGCCGAACTCGATCCACAAATTTGTACCCATTGACTGACATATTACCTAAGTCCCACCCACTTCATGTGTTAAACAACAGAGTGGTTGCATTGTCGTTAGCAGATTAATTTGTTCTTCGTTATATTTTAACACGTGAACCCTGCACAAGAATCACTGCTAGATGAAGTAATGCATTCACAATAACAGTATTAAGTTCCTCCTAAATTCTTGCCCGTAAACGTTAGGTTTCATAGATTCATTGGCTCAGAAAGTTTTAATAATTTCAAACAAGGGGCACTGGGACCTGCATTATCGAGTAGCTCTCGACAATCCCAAACTTGGCTCCGTCTTCTTCTAATTCGTCGCTCTTGCATGGTGACTGCTTCTCTTGCCTCAAATACATCAATAAACATAGACATTCTGCTACGATACCTGTTAACTCAGGTTTGATATATGTTGAAAAAGCATCTCCCTATCGTGATTTAATCAGCCATTTCGCAAAAACAACATATCGTATAAACTCAAATAAAGACCTCTTTTATAGAAACTTTCTTCTTTCGATATACTACCAGTGTCTCCATCACATATTACAGGATAGATGAGGAAATTCACTGAGACATACCGGGTACCAACTGGGCTGTTTTTTGTAATTTCAATATTTTCCGATATGTGGTAAGTTGAAGTGCCTGCCTGTATTCAGTGAAAAATTTATGCAACAGATGTAAATTGAAATGTAAAACGAAAGAGATACCGAGTGCTACTGACATTTTGCTGTCTCACCGATGACATATCTGCGCCATTCGCTGAAAATAAAGCGATTAGAGGAGTCACTGGCCATTCGACAGTAATCAACGTGCTCTAAAGATCGTTATTAGGCCCGCTTTCTTCATTTTGGAACATAGGCTCCGCAGAGACTATATCAACCTCACTTCATGACACCTGAATCTGTCGAATGCGGCAGCCAATGGGATGGAAGAATGAAACAAACAGTGCAACATGAACTTGAATCTGTTCAGCTTAATTAGCCGCATTAAGTAACAATACGGTTTCAAATAGCACAAGAGCACAGTGCTACAAGAGTACGCCTAAATGAAGCAAAATTCAACGAGAGTAGAATGTTTTTGAAATGGAGGAAATGTGCAAACAGCTGAACAAAACATTCACATGTATGATATCATAAACAAACAAGTGAGTAATCTCTGAGGCGAGAATCAGTTTAACATCACCCTAAATCAATGAACCGTGAAAGCAGTGTCCAATCCAGGATGCAATTATTTCCATCCTGTAGAGACTCTTGCCGTGATCGTACACTCAATTCTACTAGAGACCCTAATGTATTGCACAGTATCTCTATGTTGGTCAATAAAAGGTCTTCAATAATGCAGGAACAGAGATCCTCAGATTTTGCTCAACTTATTTCAATTCAGTTTGAAGTGAGAGATTTCAGCCACTCATGACTTGTTTCATCAGTGTCACTTTTGAATGTGATCACAGCTAACCTGATCCAAATAGCTGTCGCAACCAAGACCTGGCTTGAATTCTACCAGCGCTAGCAAGTGGCCAAAGTTATAAGAATAGGTTTTGTGATATTCGATTGTTTGCAAAAATCAGTTTTTTTACTGAGATTTGTGACGAAGCAGAGCGCCGATAATTCCGAAAACTTCATCTTGATTCCCTCCAAATCCTTTTCAAAAAACTCGCACCTTTGTGTGCTACTATACCGAGTTTCAATTGTTTCTGCTGATCTGGAACTCTTGGATGGCTCGAACATTATGACATCAGCCGTTAATACCTACCAGATTAGTGGGGATTTAGGGGTTCTTTGTGTGATTCAAATGTGTTGATCTCATCGGACTAAGACGTGCAGTAAGAGTGACTGTTAATATCCTTTGAACAACCCCGGATGCGTCTAAATTCATCAAGCGAAGAGTCGCTATACGAAGCGCACCATATGAAGTCTTTAGCAAAGTTGAGATCTACAGCTTCTTTTTCGATCACAACTTCAAAGCACACCATATGCAAAAAACACGTCATGTGCCACACGCAGAATTAATGCACATTCGCAAATATACGAAGAAAGCAATTCACAGCAATTAGAAACGCACATTTTTGAGGATTGATTTGTATCGCTTTCAAAGTCGAATCAAATAACTCGACAAGAAACAGCTCATCGAATCAGAACAGCCTTCAAATGATGTGTGAATCAGCCAATGTATGCCTAAGCTGCCCAGAAAATCGATACAATAGGTCAATCGTATGCGACGCACTCAATTGAAGCATTTGTCCATCGCGCATTTTTAGTACCGACACTTTCTGAGGAAAACTGTTGATGCGCAATATTGATAGTGTTTAGCAAATTGAGGACAGGAACGAGGAAGACAAGGATGAGATCAGAGGGGTAACAAGCAAAATAAATGAACATTTGCGTCAACAAAATCGGCAAAGAAACTACTTCAATGAGATGCCAAACCAGCAGAATAATAAGGTAGTTAGGATGCAAAAAAGCTAAGGGGGGAGGAGGGGATTCTCGACGGTGTGGAAGCCTCAAGAAGTTGAAAGGGGAGGGGTAGTGTGGTCAGAGTTTTCTCCACAATTCCCAAAAATTTCTTGCATTATGTAGAATTGAAATTACCGTCAACCACGCTATATAAAACGTTAAAGTAATTTGGCAGAAGGTAGCAAAATCGATTGATCAAAATTTATCATACGGTAATTGGCAATAAGCAAAGAGATGCGCACCAATGGCTATGGATGACATGAAACATGGATCGTTACGCGTCGAAATTGTACCATCAGAACGAGATCATATTGTGTTCTGTTCCGATGGCTTATCGCAGAATGCAATTTTTTTGATATCTGCAAACAACTCGTCCGTAATTTCCCATTTCACACTCTGCTAGATTTGTGGACATGAAAACATTTTTGTTTCAACGGTTGCCAGACAACTGTGCTAAGTTCAGTCGCCGTCCGAATCTCATTGCAACTAAATGGAAGGGATCATCGATCGAAAGAGTTCGGTAGCCAACGAATTCGAACGGAATTTCGCTATAACAGAAAATATCAACAAGTCGAATTTCAGTCCGCAAAAACCGATAGTCCAGTTGAGTCAACATCACACGCTACGATTTCATTATGGAGAACGATAATGTCACCAAGTGCAGGAATGTGCCAAAGGACCTGGCACGATATGCGAGCTTTCACGCTCCGCTCATCGCATCACTCAGTTTTAAGCTTTCCGGGATAATAACAAGAAATAAAACAAACAAAACTTTGCTTTTATATCGACGCTAAATTCAAGCGCCCTAAAAAATCGTTCACTACGAGAATTGTTTATTCGTGTGACCCGACCGATGTAAAATGAAGATCCATCGGGTACAAAGTGCGTACAAATTTTCCGACACCAAAAACGATCTAACGTCATTTTCGAAGTTGTGAGTCAACACAAAATCTGGTATGGACGGTGTGGGCCATAAGGTATACATCGAATGGTCGAGCAAATTTCGTGATTGTAGTGTGGTGGCTGCTCGGGTCAGACAGATACATACCGAGCGGACAGACAGGCAGGCATATAAACCTATAAGTGTGGCAAACACGACGTCTCATAATGCACTTTTGCGAAGAAAACTGACATATGTGCACATAAAAATGCCGAAAAAAGCGCCTGCAGAAAACGTCAATGAAATTTCAGCCAAAGAAACACGAATTCACGATTGTAGAATCTCTTATGAACGGGGTCCGATCATTTCAATTCCACAGAGCATACAAATCATCCCAAATGCTGTATCGTCGATGACTCATTAAGAAAGCATTCTAAGGATGCGAGAAGAGAGGACAAGGTTGCCGAAATTTTGCAGTCGCTAAAAAAGACGCCAAATTCTTCGTCGAAGACTAGTAGCCCGCTAGCGATGATGACATGAGAAGGCCGCATCAATCGATCATTCGTTTAGCGACAAGATGGTGATGTAGGTGGCACGCCTCGTTTCATGAGAAAAGTAATTTGCAGAAACAAATATTTCCGTAAAATATAGTTTGTCCCATGTCTTATTTGGATTTCCATCATTGAAACAAGTGGAAATATCCGTCAGATAGAGTGACAGGAAATGCGCTTTTTGCAATACCGCCGATTGAACCAATCGATTATTCTATCGTTAAAAAATAAAGTGCTTTTCACTATACCTGCCTCTAAGCAATTGATGGGTTCTATAATCCTTCAAACTAGAAATCTGCTTTCCGGCAAAGCATAAAATTGAGTGCTTGAATTTACGGCCTCTACAAATACCAATAACTCAAAGTGGAAATGACTTATCGGACTGAAAGTGAGTTCAAGATGCTGATCGATTGTGTCGATCACATACAGTCGCAATGGTGCCTCATGAGTTGGAACATTCTCGACACATACGTTGACATTCGCACGGGCGCGACGCCACCCAAGAAATGCCTCCATAAATCACACCACATTTGATTAACATGCGTCGAATCACATATAAGCAACCCACTCACCTCGAATTGAAGGAAGGGAAAGTGGATTAAGCGTAAATTTCAGAATTTCCTACATCTGGGCCGCAATCACTCGGCAAGCAGTACTGGAAAAAAGTTTAAGAAATTTGATAGTAAGTCACTCCGACGACGAAAAATCGTCAGCGTCCAAAGCGCCTTTTTTCAGTTGCATCGTTCGATCATCAAAGAACACCACTTTTGATTAGTGACATGTAAAAATAGTTTCTTACAATGCTACTTCTTAAATTTCAATTCCCCTTTGCGAAAGATCTTTAGCGGCTTGTCAATTATTAAGCGATGAGTTTTAACCAATGAATAATGTGTGGCAACCTCTAGCTGAAGAACAATCAGCTACAAACTAGAAAATGTGGGTTATCTGCGCAGAAGTTAGAAGAGGAAAAAGTTTTCAGAGATGGGGAATAGGGTAGGGGAAGCGGTTTGAATATATTATATAATTAGCAAGACTGAGTTTTGATTTTTGGAAGCGAACAGCAAAGTATGCAAATTCGCTTCTGCAGTTAATGTGTATAAAATCTTTCATAGAATCAAATTTATGGTCCACTTATTTACGTAATCGCTGTAGTGTTGGCTAAACGATGAGTGTGGATTTCGATGCAAATTCAGTTGTACAGCTGCTTCAAACTCACCCGGTCACTTGCTTGTCTCGTTGAACGGGCAAATATTTCTAGATTTTGAGTTCTGACGCATAATTCATTATTTCAGATTTGTCTCTGACGCATCCAGTGACATAAAGGAGCTTAAACTACGATGGCATAGCGATGCATCGAGCGGATTCCGAGCGGTGGCATAGTGATGGATGAATATTGCTGGTGGACGTCATCCAGGTTTGTCGACGTATGGATGAACTATAGTCAGCAAAAGCTTTAGTGGCCTGAGTTTAATGACTATACGCCAGCTTGAACTCAAGTTCCTCTTTAGGCTTGAGCTCAAAATCGGCTTGACCAGGTAGCTGAATCTTCTGTCGACTGAAGTTTGCACACTCTCTATTTGTTTTATTGTTTAAGTCTACGTGCATAATGAGAAACTTGTGGAGATGTGATGCTTGAGAGCAAGACAACGGTCAGCACGTGCGTATGAGCACGACTCGAGCCTGCAAAGGTTCTCGCGGAAAACAGCTTCTGAGGAC
>JAARMF010000857.1:2085-28906 GCA_022844705.1 Toxascaris leonina | reverse complement strand
AACAGGGCATAGGAAGGGGACTGGATACCAATAGTCGAGTATTTTCTCCTGACATGAGTGAGAGCTATGTAGAGGAAAGAGCCTTCCTTCTCACTCCAGTGACGGTGCACCTCAACAGCAGACGACTGCAACACAGTTGCATTCAAAAGGTTACATGCTGTGCGCAGTACCGTTGACGCACATAATTGGAAAGCGCTGCAAGACAAGAACTTGAATAATGATGCTTTGCGATGTTTCATAGTTGATGCTGCACAGCGATAATTCATCCCATAAGACGCCGCTTCTTCAAATGAAACCGACGAAGTGGAAAACAACAAAACTCGTCCACAGTCTTGGATGGGCTAGCAATGTGTTCATAACCAGGTAACGTAAGAAAAGCGAATGTGGTTGACGAAACAAAATATGAATAATGCAAACTCACAAATAATATCTACGTCAAATATGAGCTGATCCCCTCAACATTATCTCAGCTGATTAGTAATGGTGATCAAAAAAGGCCTTGTGCAATGGAATTTTTGAAAAAATGACCTACTCCCTCCATTGGCAGTGGATGGTCGGAAGTTTACTCGAAAAATATGATCAAAAAATAAGCAAACTACAGTTAAACTACGTTTGCAAACAGCTGCATTCATGGATAAAAATCAAGCAGAGTGGTGGTGATAACTGCGCTGAAAGAGAGCAGACTTTGAAGATGGCAAATGTGAAAGCACTGTCTGCTTAATGTCTCTCAGTCGAAATGAGTTTGTCGTCCCATCCACTCGACATCTATTCTCCATGGTGCCATCAATATGACATTGCCTAATAAATGCCTGAACATAGGTGCGAAATCTATGGCTAAAAAATCGTATAAAAAGTAGTCGAACTCGTTTGCTCTAACTGAAATGTGTCACTCAAATTCTTCAGCACGCCCTTCTTTTATAAAGAAAATCTCCATTTCCTACTCAGTAACTTCAGCCGGCGAGGTTCTTGGAGGGCAGAAGAGAGATTCTATATGCCCGACAAGCATGCTTCCTTCCGAAAAGAAATTACAATTCGCACCCCTTGATGATGGCAATCTGAAGTGAAGTACGAGAGTATCTCATGTAGTTCGTTGTGCAGCATAATACACTTTCTGAAAAGAATTACTTGCGAAAACTACATAAATGAGACATCACTGCATATCACTTAAAATGCTCTATCGCAGCAGAACCCTGATTACGGGATCTCCTCGGAGCGATTTATAATTCAAGTTCAGTGGACCGCCTCAACGTATCCTTGTACTGCCAGCCGAAGCTACGATGATGGGTGATGAGCAACACGGAGACGTACGACGAGAATGAAAATAAGACTCTCTTGTGCATCGGAAATAGGAAGCAAATGCGCAAAAAAGAATGCACTCAAGAGAATTTGACACATGATTTCGCATATCTCACCAACCGCTTTCGATAATCAGCAACAAAAATTGAAAGTTGCAACACGAAGCGTCGCATTTCCAATAGTCTAAAAGCACAAGCAGATATAAATTGCTTTTACGCCATCAAACGTGAAACTTGAAACTTCGACTGATTCAGAACGCATACCAACTTTCTCTCCAGTCTTGAATGCCAATAGGTCCTTTGGAAGTCAACGAATTAATGTGACATGTAGTTTGGAGCTTGGTCTCGCGCAGAAGGTTCGGATGAGACTAGCTGTCAAACTTCAGTAATTTCAACCGGACCACGCACAATCCATGACATGACGTCTTTATAATGCGCTNTTTTTGCAGAGCAAAAAAAAAAAACGAAGCTTCAGATAAACGATGTGGAATTTCGGAAATGCTCAACTGTATTTTAAAAATGCTTCGAAAATTGGAACTCATTAATGCATTTTGCATTGTTCGATAAAAAATCTTAGCAATATTCTAACAATGCCAGCAACATTATTTTCATCAGCTGACATCGACGCATAGCACTTATCGTCGATGCGTCAGATGTGGCAATAATACAGTGTTCACCTAAACATTGAACAACGCCCTCGTTGATGCGATCTATATGCAAAAAAGTTGAAGTGCACACCATAAGTGAACACTGCGTGCATTCAACTCGTGAAATCGACAACCCACACAAAGAAAATCTGAATGCGCTTTGAACTCGATGCATCACGCATAAAAAGGAAATGCTAAACATTTCGAAATAAGAATAATATCAAAGATTAGTCGACTCGGTTGCTCTCGGTGATTAGCAAAAATTGCATCACTGACTATGGACAAAACATCAAAAGATGCAGACATTATATGAGTTTTAATGACTGCGAGGTAGTTTCGATATAGACATCGTGGACTGTGCAACATTTAAGTGAAACGATGAAAGCAAAAGAGGGTTCCTATGATTTGCCTTCATTTTCAAAACTAAAGGAATAACACAAGTTGTTTACAGAAAAAATAAACTGAAGAAGAAAAGAATATGCAAGAAGTGGCAACACGCCAATTAACTAAAGACTTTTAAGGATATGAAACATTTGTGAATGAGAGAAGGAGGACAAAGGAACTGTAAAAATGCGCATTCAACACCTTTTATACAAACTCTGAATGTTTGCTTCCAGAAGCTGTGGTTTCGTTACAACTCTAAACTAATACTCATCTCTCTATAATTGATTTGAGTAAATTACGAAAGTCGAATATGAAATAGAAAGGGAAAATTGGGTATGAGAGGAGGGGAGGAGAAGGAATTAAGCAGCAAAAGCGGCTTTCAGGAAAACGGAATAAGAGACACCTTCGAACAAGTGAGGATTAATGCGAAAAAATAATGGCGAATGGGACGCATTGTGATGATGAAGATTTGTTTATGAAACGACTAAAAATGCATTTCTGACGTGATGCACGTATATCATGTAAAAATGATTGGCGTTTTCTCTTGCGAAATGTTCTCCGAGATCGATAATTTAGTGGTTGCAATTCAGCGATTTTAGATCCTCAAATAGCAAACGAATTTCTCCCGTCCTGAAATGCCTCCAATAACTCATCGCTGATTAGCAATTGATGAAATATCCCAACGTCTGCAGAACTAAGAGACAAAGTTCAAAAGATCGAATTCAACTTTTACAGAGCTCGAAGAACGTTGATGCAATCTAGCAAAGTCGCTTTGAAAACTGTTAAAAATTGGTTCAAGCTTCACTTCCTGTCATTAATGGTTCAAAAAATCGTCTCATAACATATCTGTAACATCCTGATATCGCATGCTATACCATCTGTAGCACAACATCGTACATATCGGATAACAATGTCGAATGTAAAAATGAAATGATCACCAAGTAGAGGTACACCATAAGTAAAACTTAAGTTATAGCATCTATACAAGGGAGGTAAAGGGTCATAATACCATCGACACATTGCTTAGACTGCGTGGCGATGTTGCTGCATCACTTGTTCAAACTACCTTATACGGATCGTATAACTTCAAGCACAGATTCACATATTTCTGCAGTAAAAAACAGTAACGATTTCTGAGAGACCTCAATGTAGATGACAAGAAGTCAATTGAATGAAAATATTGCAGCCAAAAACCTGCAACACCAATTTGCCATCCACTTAGTGATAAAGCTTGTCAAACATATGAATAATTAAATGCGAAATTTATGGGTCTCCAATCAGTTTAACTGCTCAACAGAAGGCTAACAATTAAGAAGTAGGCCCGCTGACTACTACGTAGCATCGAAATCGATATTGGCGGTCAGCGGAAGAGGATAAAGCGCGACGCGACTCGAAAAATAACTGTTTGCGTTAACTATCCGCTCACTCGTTTAATGGAGTCCTATTAGTTCAGTGTTACAGGCACCAAGAATTTCTGAAACTAAGATATACTAAAGATGGACGAACAGGAAAAAAAATTTTTGAGGGAATGATTAAACAAAAAACGGCACTCCCAACCCACTTTCCCTCTTCGCCTCCTTTAGGTGTGATCGAAGCGAATTCGCTAGGTCTAGCATTTTGCAGCAATGAAACAAAAGCGATATCTCAGTTTTGAACAGCTTTCTGCATTTGGAGTTGAATAAGCACATTTATTTTCGCATAGACCCGCTTCACTCGCTGAGTCATTACACTTTTGAATGGACAACGCCACTGGAAATCCTGGATGAGCTAACGACTGTCAAAATACCCAAGTCACAATGAAACTTGTTTAACAGCTTTGCTACTGTTTGAGGAATTATCCATCAACGATTTCATAAGGGCTTTCTCTTCAACACTCTTCAATCGGATAAATATGAATGGAGATGCAAAAAAGCATAATATATTTATGGGTGCATTGCAAAATCTTGTGATGTATTATTCCAGAGCAAAAGAGTGTTAGAATATACTCAGATGCGGCAGCCATACTGCAAAATATTCGATAATTATAATTCCCAGTGAACGATAATAAAATAACAGTGAATACAACATTTCCTCTGCGAACGAAGAGCGTTAATGTTGGACGAATAAACGTCAGAGGATTGATTTTTTGCGATGTGAAAACATCGGTGCCATATGTTCGGTTGGCTTGGACACGAGGAAGCAATTCGAATCGATTGCAACTAGAGTGGGAATGCGATAAGCGAAGAAAACAAAAGAAGAGAATGAGCGCCAGCAACTGGCACAATATGTGCTTTTAGATGTCGCTTGCTGAAAGACCGATTCATGAACTACCGAAAAACATAAAATGAGCCCGATTTCGTTGATTCTAACCAAACCCAGTGCTGCTATAAAATTTATAAAAAAGAGTTCAGGCATTCCGATTCGGTTGGTGCAAAGATGCAAGCCAGACCGGATCAATGTGTGCATATCTCCGATACCTTTTAAATAGCTCTATCTTCTTTGAAAACTGACGAACTAAAGGTAAAGATCGGTCGTATGGGAAGTATTTCGAAAGTGCGCAATATATTTAGCTTCCGCAATTGTTGCTTTAAATATCGCCAACTACACAAAAGGAAACAAACATCACATTGCGAATTTGCAAAGGCACATTAAGGGATCGAAGGGATTATTAGCACGAAATGTCATCCCACATGGAAGGATGCATTCAACATACAGATACATTGTCCAGTATTAACTGAATTGCTGGGAAATATCACATTAATAGTTTATTGAGGGTCCTCTGAGAAAATTACAGTACAAGAAATGAGACATGACATTCAGACTTGTAAAAGAGTTGGAAGGATAACTGTACTGGAAATTTGAGGGATATAACTTAGGGCGAGAAAAGTTGTTGGAAATTTAGACTAATTAACGCGAACATTAAACTCGATTCGGAGGCTGATGGGACGAACGTGTGAAGCATTATGTAGCTTTGAACAATTTGTGCAACACTAAAACTTCAACTTAGCAGCACTGTATCCTCGGCGTTGATGTGTTTTTATGTGATTAGCTCTCGCTTCCTTCGCACTGCCCACCCGCCTCTGACTACTAATCAAGTTTTCAACGCCGATTGAGGGTGAAACTTCCCAGAAGTTTATGAGAACTAATCATTGAAAATTGCCCCTTTTTCCTTCAGCAGCAAAACAAGTTGTGGAATAGTCAGTGGGAACTGAAAAAATATTGTCCTGAGCGCAAATGGATTTAAAATGTAAGAATCACTCTATTCCAACGAACGAGTAGATGGTGTACTCTACTTCACTCTTCCCACTCTATCGATCATTCCACAAGACGCCTCATGGAATTTCAACTCAACATTTCAAACAAGCATAGAAAGTTGGTTATAAAGCTGGCAAGACATGCGCTTACGACTCCCTCACTGAAACATGCAGCTTCACAAACCACCAAAGAAGTGCAGAATGAGGCTTTCGTGCTTTTATCAATTCGACCACTCGCATGATCCTCCTATAAAAGATCCGTTTTTTAGCATAAGCGAATGAAAGGCGCATTATGATGACGTGGCGACTGTGTGTCTCCATTTCCGCGTCTATCTGTCTATTAGGTTGCTCGATCCCTGTAGCGTTACGAAGTTTTTAGAGTTCGTAACTCAGAGTTAGAGTCACAAAGTGTGGTGGATGACTACAAATTCATTGTGGCGAGGGTTGATGACATCGTTGCACCATAATTCACGTTGTTCAGAACTTTTGTACTGAACTNACTTTATTACTTAGAAAAAAAAGAGTGCATTTTGCATCAGTTGGATGACAAATAACATTATGGGATATTTGTAGCAGCGGTCACATTAATGAGGATATGGAAACATTTTTTGCATCTTTCAATTTCGGCAGATCTAGTGGGAATGGAAAGTGGATGGCACTGCGAGCCGATTCAGGTGCGCTAAACTTTTAGCGCCCTCAAATATCGCTAATTTCCTTCAATAGTGATGAAGCAATGTGGAAAAGGATTCCTTAACTGCAGCTTCATTGCTTCCTGGTGGAAACTATCTTACAAACAGACACACAAATACATGCATATGCACAGACATCACCTCGACATTAAGTGCTTTAAATCTCAAACTTGTAAATCCACATAACAACAGCCTGTTGCCAACGTATTTTGTCAATGAGACGAAATGAACGTGAACCTCATATAGAATGATTTCTGTCGTTTGAAACATCATCAGTGTCACTTTGTGCCTTAGTTATGAACACCTAAACATTCACACTTACTGCTTACTAACACTCTGCAATTAGTTCAATGCTTTCGAATAAATTTCAGTTACCCATTTTTAATTGATCATTTTTGGGAATGACGAAACCAGAAATAGATAAAATTTTGTGACTCTGATGAGAGCACAAAATATGTGAGGTAATTGCTTGGACAACGAAAATAAGGAGGTGAAAATGTCATTCTTGGAGATTTCCATAGTATAATTCAAAAGTTGCTTGATGGACTGGCGAGGTGGTTTCCTTTTTCGCAGTCGTGTGAATAAATAACTGATATTGTCGGAATATATCGTTTACACTTTTCTCAAACAGTTTACAGAAACTATGAAATTTCATCGTGCAATATTTTTTGTGACATTGAAAACTGCAACGAAGCCTCCGAGAATTTTATTCTTCCGATAATATGAAACGATGACTGTTGAAATATGCTGCAACATTGCCACGTCGAAATTTTGTTTATAATCCGAATTGTTAGCAAAAAAAATTTTCGAAGAGGAGAAAAACCGAATTTCAACGAATTTTCACTGTAAATGCTCCCATACCAACCGTCTCTTCATCTTCCATTTCAATATTAATCGATTTCCATGGCATTCAAACTCGGCCATAATCTAGCAATTTCATCTCCTCAAAAGAGGGAAGTGAAGAAAACGACCGATAAACAGCACTCTAAATGACACTGCGAGGTCGTCTGCGGGATAGCCTGTTTACTGATATACTTCAGAGGTGCAAAGTGAAGAACGAACACTGCTTCTGCATGTTCTTATTCCTCTAGGCTTTATACAATGCGATCATTAAATACTGTACGAATCTGTCTATGCAACACTTAAAAGCACAGGCACGATGTTCACAACAGTGGACAACTTGACATCGATTCCTTTCTCATGAAAATATGACGTCGACAAGAAATTCCTCCAACGTTTTTCCTTTGCGACTAATCCTCCACAGCCGATAAAAAAATCCTCTCACCAGCCATACAAACTACTTAGGCACAAATTGAGAATTTGGAGACATACAAACCTCAAAAGGAAAAATATTACCGACATAAATCAGTCGGCTGCTTTGGAAGTTGTTCATCATTATCGATGAGTCTGAGAAGAGATGAGATCCAAGAGCTGTTTTATATAAAGTACGAAGTTAGTCACTTATGAATCAATCTTCGTTGTGCTTCTTTTCGACCTATCTGGCAGCTCTAAAATCAGCGTTAAGGAAAGCAACTTTCTGAATGCACAAAGCACGTTCAAATTTACATTCAGTTCCGAAGATCCGCTCGAAGCACAATTCCTCGGATTTATCGCAACAAAAATTGTGCTGCTTTTACCTGTCCCGGAATCTGAATTTCACTCTTCTCTATTGTGTCAGAAAAAATGGCGCTGTTCGAAGGTGATNNNATGGCGCTGTTCGAAGGTGATAGAGCAATTTTTAATTAGCGAATAAAAATTTGATATGCTTCCCAGTGGTTGAGTAGGGCGAAATTTGAATAAGACAATTCTAATCAGCAAAATAAATTTAGAAAATCGCTAATTTTTCAGAAACGAACTACGATTTTTGCAGTTAAATTCATCTTGCAACACATTTAACTAAATGCTAAAACGTTAAAAACCGCCATATTTTTCGAGATTTGTGATGAAGGGAAAGGGCGCAGTGCGATGGCATTTCCGACTTCTGCCTTTTTACGATCTACTAGATACGCGTACAAAACGTTTCTGCATGCGAGCATGAGTCGATTTTAAACATTTCGAGGATTTTGTGAAGTTTGATCATCAATGTCCAAAGACTTAATTTTGATCGACGATGTCCAGAAATCTGCAAACACTTTTAGCAGTTGGATTTCATTTCGCATAAATGAGGCTGCAAAAAAAAATCCCAAATGATCGATCAAATCAGTGAAAATCCGGATGCATTATTGCATAAATTTTATTATTCATAAGGCAATTTTCTGATCTAATGAATGCATTTCACCTCAAATTCTGTGCGATATTTCCTTAGTTGTTAGAGTATTACGATGGAGGCTGAACAACATCTTGAGAGGTGAATGACAACATCGAAAACATCAGAAATACTAGAATATATTCGTGCAAGTACCAAGAGCGACGCATTTGTTGGTGTTATATGAGAAAATATACAGAACATAGCAAAGAGCATTAGAACCTGAGGAGTGAGGTGCATAGAGAGCAACGAGCAAATTAAGCCATTAAATCGGTGTTTACAGTGGCAGTGATTGTTTATGCTCGTTTGAAATGGTGAAGAGGCTGACCACTTCGCAAAAAAAGTCTCTTGCAAGCACTGAAATAAAACGACGCTTCTGATGCAGACAACACATGTCGCAACGATAAAGAAGCAAAACATTTAGAAGCTACCAAGGAAACGTTTCTATGATTATCTGCCACACTGCTAGCAACGAATCGCGATTTCATAATTATGACAGGTTGTGTTCAATGACAGAAGCGCTCAACTATTTTATATCTGAGCATCAAGGAATTCCTTATCCTTCTTATTGACGCCACAATAGATAAAAGGTGGGTCATTTGGCGACCTAAATCCTCAGTAACGCAAGATTGTTCACTATGAAATATTTGATTTCCGAAATGCCACTAAGAGGACCAATCAACAGAAATAATCGTGAAACGTTTTTAGCCCAAAATCTTCACAGTGATTCCAAAAATATTCGACGTGTACAACGAAATAATTTAATCAACAATTCGAAACTCGCACCACTAAAAGGCTCACGAATCACAGCTTTTGATGCCTTCGAAAAGTGAACGCAGCCAGGTCGAACATATCTTCGTGCAGCGCCATACAGCCATAGCACTATAGCATTGGCTCTACAGTGCTACGCATAGTGTTCAGGCACTTTTTAACGCAAAGATGGGTTTTTGTTTAGATGCGTTTTGCAGGTTATACAACGTTCGAGTCTTTATGACGACTTCAGTTCTCCTCAACCTTCTATAACTAGCGTTAGCTGCAAAGAATTCACTGAAGGAAGCCAGCCGGAAATTCGACGGCTTCAGATTTTGAGGCTCAGAGTATAAATCCTCATCATAACGTATATGAGGGCAATCGCTGATGCAATCGCTGCTGCAAATGAATAAATTAGATAGCCGAGTTTGTTGCACAGTGCTTCACACATGCTCATCACATGATAGCTGCTCTGTTCGTCAGAAAGCAAAAAACTCGACAGCCTCAGATCACTATCGACTCGAAACGTTGATAAAGCACATAGCAAATAGTACTGACAACACTTATTCATCCATTGTCTGCCGAGTAAACAACACTGCGCTTATTTATTTTTGCTGAATTATTTATTCGCAGTAAATCACTAATATAAAACATATTGCATAACAATTAAATATGCAGTCAAGCAATAATTGCTCACACCCATCCATTTATAAACAGTTGCTTCATTTTATTTTAGTCATTGATGACTGCACCTTAGTGGATAATATTGAGCAAGCTTGATGATATACAGTCAAAATAATTCACCTTTGAAAGCATTTGGGCAAAAATGGAAAAACAATAGCATGATTTAAAATTTCCGAGAAAGATGAGCACGAAAGAATGGAAAAAATGAGAGGGAGCAGGATTGCAATGGTACTTGCATGGTATGAAATTTACTGATGAGGATGGAGCAGAAAAACGGTTGCGAAGTGGCGAGAACAAATTTATTTCAGGCGCAAACAGATTTCGCTGGAGGACTGAACTTAATTTAGCCACAATCCGAACCGTGGTTGAAGCCACACTTGACCAGTCTTCATGCCGTCATCAGTTATCGAGCAAAAATCTTGGTCAGGACGAAGACCACGGACAAGGCAATAATTGAACTGAACCACTCATAAGGAAAATATTTTGGAGGAACGGGGGAAGAAAACGCGAAGGGCATTTGTCTGTGACGTTGCAGTGCTGCAGTAGAAGACTTGCAGCAACGCTAAAATAAGGCCAACAGCTGACTCTGGAACAAAATCGCTTTTTGCATCAAGCAAGCATTTATAATTCGTTTAACCAAGTCAGCCATCTGATCACAAAAAAGTTATCGAACGTGCTACATGCAGTGGCAATATGTGCGCTATTTATGCGATTTCATCACTCACAGCGCATCTCCAAAAATGTTCTNTGCAGTGGCAATATGTGCGCTATTTACGCGATTTCATCACTCACAGCGCGTCTCCAAAAATGTTCAAAAACAATGACAATGCATCATAACAGGATATCTTCCTACAAAAATCACCACTTCCACAAATCCAACGCAAAACTTTACTCCTTCCCAGCACCAACCGAAATTACCTTCCGAATTTTACATCATCCTTAAGTGATGACTGACCGTAACTTATAAAGGCAGTCACGAAGCCGAAAGAAATTGGATTGGCAGCTATCCTAAGATGTGAACCACGTTTAATGGCGAAAGCGTTCCTAATTCGTGAATCGAAAGCACCGAGAAGACAAATGCAATATAGAGCCATGACCTTGCCGTGATTCACTCGTGCAAAAGTTTGAATAAAAGAGACTCTGTGAAGATGCATTCACCTGATTCAAATTACATCGTGATTTTAAAATTCAAATTTAAGTGATGCGAAAATCAATTTTTTATGAAGCAGTTGTTGGATATCGGATTCGAAAATGTATTGAAAACTGAACGATCGCTTTTTGAAAACTTTTAATGAGACTATTCTTCTGCATTTGCAGTGACTCTTCTCAAAATATATTTATTTGAACACAGTGCTCATGACTGTGCTGATTTTCAGATTATTCTAATAAAGGAAGATCACGAATTGTTCCTTTGAATACGCATCTAACAGTCAAAATTAATCACCTTGGTGGAAATGTTCGAAATTCATTGACATCTCCCCTCTCTCTATCTCTCCTTCAACCCAAGGCCCTCTTTTCGTAAAATAATTTTGAAACACTGGTTCTGAGCCACGCGGGCATCCATCGTGGACGCTTGTACACTCGAAAAGTCCCTCGCAGTTGCAAAAGGACTTTTCGAAAACAAGCCTTTAGAGGGACCTCCGTGAGGGATGTTGAACCAGGACTTGCCTTCGCAAGTTTGAAAAAATTCTCCATGCGAAAACTCCGTCAGCCAGTGTGTTCGAATGAGATATGCTGAAGGGAGATGTTGCAGCATAGGTCTTAGCAGAGACACGACAGTTTGTTGCAAAACATGATTGGAAATACCCGGACGGAATGGACATAATCAGAAGACATAAAGGAAAGCAGGGCAGGCTGGAGTTGGTGGAGCTTATTTTACAAATATAATTCGCTCATATGCTGTCGAACAGAGAGAGTCTCATATTTGATAGAATTGCAAATAAAAGATGAAATTGAGGAAAAATCAGGTCGTACCACAACTGCGCACCCTTCTTGAGTGAATTATTTCGACGGGACGAAACTTTGAGGAATAGATACTTACAAATGCAGCCGTCATGCACAAAGGAAACGGCGACGCAAAAAATACGCCGAATTACAAGTCTATGTTTGCATAAATTCCTTGAACTTCGTGTTTGCACACGGTTTACACTGTAGTGAAGATCAAAGTTAGCATGCTTTTTGCCAGAATTTTCCAACTTAGACTTATTTAATCGAAATCATCGGAAAAATGAAACTCACGAAGAAAAAAACGTCGTTCAACCTCATATAAAGGAGGTTTATAACACCATGAATTCATGAACGCTTTGACAGCTAGTGCAGAACTCATTTCGGAATAATGGAAACATCTCCAGCTTATTAACAAGCCATATGACGAGGCGCGTAATAGAAGCCTAAACCCCAAGCACCCCATACAGTATCCCAAAGAAGACCTATCGCTGTTGCGTCGTTGCAAGGCATCATCCTCTTCTCCTCTTTTAGATCACTCATTCGATTAAGTATAACTGAAGAATAGGGCATAAGCTATTAGTATTATTGTGAACACTGTGTTTCATCTATCTAGCCTCAAAAAGACGTTTATTGGAACAGTAATAACATACTTATAAGATGTGCAAATATTTTCGTTTTCAAGAGTTTGAAGCAACAGGAGAAAGAATTCGGTCGAGATAACAGACATGGCAACTAGCAGAAACTTCGAGAAGCAATGGTGCGACTTCATTTCCAAATAGAACTGCTGTTAGCTTGACTGCACTCTAGTGCTGCGCACCAAAAGTTCACAGCTTATGCAACAATGTTGACATTGCCGAGTTGCATCTTTTGTGCATTACATTGTATCATACTTCTTAAAGCGTACCAATATTACGCCCCACTACTCCGAAAAATTCATTCGATTAAGTATAACTGAGGAATAGGGCATAAGCTATTAGANCTTCGAGAAGCAATGGTGCGACTTCATTTCCAAATAGAACTGCTGTTAGCTTGACTGCACTCTAGTGCTGCGCACCAAAAGTTCACAGCTTATGCAACAATGTTGACATTGCCGAGTTGCATCTTTTGTGCATTACATTGTATCATACTTCTTAAAGCGTACCAATATTACGCCCCACTACTCCGAAAAATTCATTCGATTAAGTATAACTGAAGAATAGGGCATAAGCTATTAGTATTATTGTGAACACTGCGGATAACACAGTTCCATTCACTGATATCGAAAAAGTTCGGAGAAAGGCAACGACTTCCAATACGCTCAAACGGCTAATTCCCTGCTCCGAAAAAAGAAATAATGAGGACAACGTTCTATCAGGGCGACAGCTCCCGTTTTTATCACACACTGTTGCCGTTATCGCACTAAAAAGAGACACTGTTGCTGTGGTCACATTTAAACGACGTCCGATTTCCATGTATTTTACTGCGCTGACGAAATTTGAGCTACTAGATAGAAAACGGTTGCTACCGCAATTTTGCGCTCATTTCAGAAGTCACCTGATCGCAAGGCCGAATTTCCTCCTCCCTGCTTTGCGTCTCGTGACAATCTTTTCGCGACTACAGACGCCATGAAAAGCATGAAAAATTGCGATGCTGAATGTCGATCTGCCACCTCCGAGAGCTTTGCATTCCACCTGCAACTTCCCATTCGTACTGTCTCCACTTTTTGTCATTTTTGTCGCAGAAAATTCGACTTCAGCATCTCTGCGCGCCGGACGCATCTTTGTTCCTTTTCGCAGAAGCTGTTTATTCAGAGTCAACTCTCGCGTGATCTCAAAGCGAACCAAATTCACTCGTGATCTTTGCTAAATGCTTGCTGTCAGCTACATCGAAGCGAGAACGCCCTCCAATCTTCAGTAAATTTGCCGTAACCTTCAGCCACTACTGCCGCATTCGAAGTGATATGCCAAACGCGCAACTTTTCGAAAATTACCAATCCACTGCATTCATGTGAAAACGATACAGCGCAACAGAATGTACCATTCAAAGCGGCCTCCTATTAAATCAACAGTGAAATATTCTCCACCCCCGCAGGGCATTCGTAGAACGCACCCTGAGAGTGTGAACGACTGCCACACTTGACGGAGGACATAATTCATCACCACGCATCCGGGAACAGCCTCTTCCGCAATCTTTGCGGGTAGCTTGTGAGGAACCCTCGCCATCGGGCGCCTTTTGTACACCATTATTGTGCACATTTTCGGTTTGCATGCGTTGTAACACTCTTCCCACTATGTGTGCACTTCAATCTTATTAGAACTTATCGATAAGAAAACAGCAGTAGGGTGACATGACGACTTTTGATGGGATGCTAGGACTGGCGAATGCTGGGACTTGATTTGATCATCAAGGACTCTTTGCAATTGTTAAAGAGTTAAAAGTAACGACAAAACTTGTAATAAGTGCGAAAAACCGAGCAGCGATCCTTCGAGGCAAACAGTTGAAATATTTCATCTTTAATGGTGAGTTGTGAAGCATTACTTTGAAAAGAAGTTGACAAGGGAAAATGGTCGCGATAAAATTCTGCTGATAGGTCGCCATGTCACCCGACTGCTATCTCCTCGTCGATAAGTTCTGATAAGGTTGCAATGCACAAACGGTGACAGAAGTGTCGCAACTCGTGCGAAGCAGAAAGCATTGCATCTTCTACGCTTCTACTCACAGACATTATTAATTGCGATACACCCTTCTAACGTCGGTGCCAGTTAAGGATAAGCTAGACAATACCTTGTAAGCGAAATTAATGGTGGCTGGAAAGTCAACAGAACAAAACTTTCGAGAGCATCAACGCTGATCTGATATGACAAGTGCAGTCTGCGAGCATCGGAAATGACAACCGGTACAAACGGAGCAAACAATGAACGAGAGACAGAGAGTGATAGAGAGAAGAGGAGAAAGACAGAGAGACAGCAACACCGCTGTGACATGAAAAAACGCGATCGATTGAAGCGATTTAATCTCAGAGCGAATGTCTGCGATCAAAATTATGATAATTACTGTGGACATTTTCTCACCAGAGTTGATTGAATTTCTTGTTTTTTCGATGTCGTTTCGCACATTAGCACTACAACCTTCACGACAAACAATTGAACGGTTACGGTAATGTACAGCATCTCAGAATTGTGAGCATCGTAACGGTTATAAAGCCGCAACGTTTATCTCACCTCCTAATGAAAATTTTGTAACTATATCAGCTTGGATGATCCCATTTATGAATAATATAGTGCTGCAAAATATTGCGTATCGGTCTTGAAGGGAAATTTTATGCGATAATTCTTCAACTGTTACCACTGTAAGAAAGAACTACGTTTTAGATAGAATAGTGACCGCCCACAGTATATGTGATTGGCTATCATTCATCGCAGAGGGAAATGAGTTCGGTAGTTCTACTGTTAACGACTAATTTCTATACATAACTAATATTCTACAGCGGCCGCAAGCAAATCATTCCACTCACAATATAATAGAAAAATTGATTTTCTCAGCCTATAAGTCAAAACAATTCCCTTTGAAATCGACGCAGATTGCTGACACTTGGCATTCAGACTGTTTGCTTTAAGAAATACGAATATTAGTAAAGGAAATCATCTGACTCCCTATAGTGATAATGAAAACGAAACAATAACAGTTTAATACGTTGAATTCTACTGATTGAGACCTGCAGCTTTAATACGTCTTTTAGTTATTTGAAATTATAAGAATTAAAAGAAAACAAAGCAAAGAACGTTGTAGACTGAAGTGAATGAATAAGAAGAGAAGGGAAGTGACACTCATCCGGTCATCTTCTCATTAATTCCCAAAAAAGAAGGGGAATGGAAGCACCTCAAGCTTGAATTCAAAGAACGTATTCGTAGTTCGTATAGGAAATGCGATGAATCCCTCGCAGACATTCCTCGTCGAGAGAAACCTTTTGCACTGATTACATTACAAAATTCGATCTCTTCGTCAACGATCGTCGGAACCGGTTCCTGTGTGCACAATCGTTTCAGACGATTAATCGCTCAGATGCATCGAACCGCGATACCAATATATGTTTGTTGGCAACGTAATTCGACAAATGCACGGCCTCTTGCGATTGGTTGATTTGTCCAAGTTGGAGGTTATAATTACCTACTGATTTGATTAGTCGGTATGATTTCTACTGCATTAATAAGCTCATGAGCTTATAACCAAGATATTTTAGAAATGAATAACTTTGCTTACTGCAACGATATATGCATAGCGCACAATTTTTCTTCCAGCATGTTGTTCATTTGAGAAGCGGTTAACATGAAGATGACACCTGATTCGAAGAGTTTCTTTAGTTATTGTGGACGGTCATTCAAGAAACCTTTATAACAATTGTGCTCATAAGAGCGGCAGCGATCTAATTACTCTGTAAATGTTTTTTTGCAAATGCGTAGTTATTCACTCATTTATAGTGATAAACCTAGTGACATTTAATGCGTTGTCGGAGTCATCTGAATTTCACAGAAGATTCATTGCAACCTTTAAGAACTTGAAATATCGTATATATTACCATTGCATCAACTTAATTTACTGACATAAAAAATCTGAGTAGTGTTAAGGACGATGTATTGCAATGAATGGCTGCCAAGAGTATGTAAAGAAATGAGTCGAAGAAGCTACAGCTGCCGGAAGTATCGAAAAGTATTGCAGTGAAACGGCAAACTTTTCAACCCGCATGTTAGTAGCAACAAATGTGAATTCAGGTCGCGATGAAGAAAAGAAAAATGGTCGAGGAAATAAAGTAACGTTGGAATGGCCTGCACCTATAACGGTTAGCAGAACTTATTTGCGCCAGCCCTCACCGAAACAAGCGCCAGATTCGCTGTCAACAAATATGTAATTTTGTTCATCAGGTAAGGTATTTCTGTTGTTTCAAAATTAGCTGAATGAATGGTAAATAAGTGAGCCTTACTTTCGTCACATTCTCTTATCTCGTTGCTCAACTCGGCTAATCGTGACACCCATACATTCAATAACTAGTTGGTTTCGTTATTATCTGAGCTGGCTAATCTATACATCCGGTGACTAACTAGCTGCGTTATCACTCAAACTAGCTGTCTGTGTCACCAGTATGTTCAGTAACCACGTGTAACTTCACAGTGTTATTGAGTGAAGCATAACGGAGGATGAAGGCTTCCGCAATGAATAGCGGAAAGAGAGGCACAATTGAACGGCATTCAGTTGGTTGCTGCGGTCATGTGCAGTCGCTCATTTTTATGTACACAGGGGCGCACTCCACGAAGCATTTGCACTCGCCCACATGTTATGACAAACAGCCGACACCTCTCCACCTCGGTTTCACAACCCCGCTGCTCCCTAAGCTTATCGAACCCGAGACTGAATCAGAGTTCGCATATACTTTGCGGCTATTCCTGTCGGCCGCCGCATTGCAAAAACGGAAGTATTCAGGATAGCCACCAATCAGCCTATGTCCACATTAGGTGGCAATGACGCTAAACGAAAACGCCGATTTAGATGGAAAGCATTCATAATGAAAGTTTGCGATTTTTCGAAATCGATATTATAAGACAATTCCGTGGAAAGTTGGAATTTTGAATGAAATTTTCCAAAGTTGTAGATGTGATGAGAAAACATTCAGATTTAGCTGAATATGACAGAGACATCTCCCACATAGTCAGTGAGGGTTTCTCCTCCAATGAAAATCCCTTACTCAACATTCCATAGTTGCAACAACATTTCTCAGCGATCACAATAAATGTGACATAAGGTAAACACATAACATGCTAGGATATCGAATGAACTGATTGCGCTGTTCAGAGGGTTAACTGGAGAGAGGCAGATGAAGAGCACATTTAATTGCAGCTGAATGATTTTTCTAAATGAAATGAAAAAGTTCCCCGAGGTGAGAAAATAACAAGCGCATCGCAACAGCAATAAGGAATTATGGAAGTTGGATGGTCCGAAGAAGGGATAGGACCTTAGTACGAAAGCACTGCGAGTGCTGAAAGATAAGCTCATGTGCACTTCAGCTAGAGGCTGGGGGCGAAACTGACATCACCTCGATAAGCAATGATCTGCCTTTTGATGCGGGGACTGGGAAGGAAGTGGGCTAACTCTACGGGGCACCGCTAGTCGTAAAATTTCAAAAATTTCACTTTGACCTGCGGTGAAATATGTATAATTGAGTAGGGTGGAAAGTGCGAGTCTACTTTCTGCTGACGAAAATAACGATGGTGGTCACTACACAAATTTTCGATCCTTGAAATGACAGAAATGAAGCGTCACAATCCCCCATTTCCTCCTTCCTCTTGCATCGTCGATGCATTTTTCCAAAATCCCACCGCTTACGGATTACGCATAAAACCAGAATCGATGCGACTGTTTTTCATCGGATGTGAGATGCATATTTTGTTCAAAAATCAGAGAGCTTAATCGTTAATGAAATACATCTCACATTCAGTGAATCCAAAGCTACGAACCACTAGCTTCTTTCTTCCTCTAAAAAACGTCAACAAATTACAGGCGACACTGCGATAATCAAGTGACATTTTCCAAACCGAAAGCATTTTTTGATAAACCACACTTGAATGGCCCGACAGGAAATTCATAAGGCCGAATGGAAACATTGACAGCGTAGTTTTGGAACAACGTCAGCTAGGCTATTTATTTTATGAGATAATGTAACCTGTCCCATTTCACTTTTCATCACTTATCACTGGTACGAAACCATCTTCCCCTCCCCCTCCCCGAATCCTCGCAACAAGACCCTCTCCGAGTTTCTCGCTCCCCATCGGGGATCTAAATCGTTGAATATAACTAACCTCACTTCTGAACAACAAAGAAAAGCATATTTGCTCAAGGAGCGTTCTTCCCAAATTGCAATGAAGCAAAATGCTTTACTATATCTTTACTCACCGATTTAAAATCCACCGTCACGACGAGTTTTTGCGAACAAATTTTACGTTTTCAAATAAATATGCAAACAAGTGAGATGACGCTTGGAAAAAAAGCCGTGGAAAAAGTGTCATGGCATCCTGGCGAATCCGTTGAATTCAAAAAAATTAACGACGGAGATGGAAGACATGAAAAAGAAGGAGGGAAGGGGGAGAAAAGAAAGAAAGGAAGGACAGGAAAAAACTGCCTCCGGCGATGTTCAATAGTGGATGCCGGATCGAAGAATCAAAAACGAGTGGGGATTCATAAAAAGAAACAACTGAATTCTGCGTTGCGATTTACGAATGAATTTTGAATATCCGGACAGTAGACATAAACAGACGATTTGCCCGTAGTTTTGTGAAAAATATACCACCTCATTGAACTTTTTCAATCCACACTTACCATTTTTGTTACAGTCGATATGAAGAGCGCTTGCTGAGACCTTCACCTACCCGAATGGAGCTGGCAGCTTTCACAAGTTCACTTCTTCAAATGCTTTAAGCTGCGAACATGGTAGTGTGCTCAACACGTCACATCTGTATCCGGTTCAGCCCCAATAAGAGTGGCATCTTATTACTGAAAGTCATGCGACTAGCAGTGTTTTATATGAAGTAATAAGGATACATAAGGCAACGAAAATCCCGCTACAGTATTTAATTCGTCCCGCTACAGTATTTGATTTGATTATGGCCAGCACTGTGAAATCTTATTCGGTCTATGGAAAACGGCTGCTGCCACAATTTTTGCCAAATTGTTCCGACAGGTTGATATTAAAATACTGCAACCTGAAAGTGAACCGTCACCTTTCCTTGCCCCCTTCCTTTCTCCTCTACAAGTCGGTGACTACTGTAAGCAGCACATTCCACCTGCATCGGAAATATACCTAAGCATACGATGAAATATTAAATAGAACTACTCGTCTTGCAGTCGTTTCTCAAAAGTTTGTTTCAATAAATACCAAAGGGAAATTAGGTTCAGCCAAAAAATTATCGTATCCTAAGAAAGTTTTTGCATTATCATTTCTACCGTAGCCTAGATAACGAGCACTCTCACTACATGAGAAACCACCCAAAATCTAAAGTTTTGCTTCATTATGAGATTATCACCGTAAATCCAGGATGAGTGATGTCGGTATTGGCATAATGGCACTTTCTATTAATCTGGATGCGTTATGCACCTTCCACCTAGACTCTCATCAGATGACGTTGCTGTGATCGACTGCGCAATAAACGGCTCCTCCTAGAACGACTCCGTATGGTTTTATTCCAAAAATCTATTCGCGGTATAATAATCCACCGACCCACATTGGCGGTGTAATCCTCTATCAACTCAAAATAACGCACTTAAATAAGAATAAAAATATGTGAGAATATCATCAAATTACAGTTTAAAAATTCAAAAGAGGAGGTTTATGACATTATGCAAGGTAATGAAAATATCCCCTGACTGCAGTAGATAATCAATTCCGCATATTTATTCTGACGTAAGCAATAAGAATTTGTTTAGTACGGCAATGTCACCTAGGCCGTATACGATTCACTGAGGATTTCAGTGGGAATAATATTCGGCACACAATCGTTTGCCGATTTTATTGAGGGTTTCCTTAATTTGCCTCTGAAAATATGTCCGCAGCAGAGTTAGCAGGCACCAAAGGACCCATTCGTTCTTGAAGATCTCGACCCTCAAGCTCAGCACGGCCCAAAATAAAATTCTGATCTTGTCAAGCCTCACCAACAGCACACAGCACAACACCTCCACTATCTTCATGATAGTTCGGTGCCGTATGATGAACAAGCAGTGAAGTGACGGCACAATGGTGTCTTTCCTTAATGTCCGCAGCAGAGTTAGCAGGCACCAAAGGACCCATTCGTCTTACATTTTGTTCATAGTGAATGAAATTCATCGATTTTAATTTACAACACGAATAATTATATTTGTGGGAGTTTACGATAATAAAATACTCAAATAATGCTTGCATAGCTGGTTTTCCGCGGCGAATATTAAATATACTCGACACTCTATACTGAAATATCAAATAAATAAAATAAACACTTCGATAAATCACTCGAAAAACATTCTCTTATTTCATTTAAAATTTAGCAGCGAAAATTGAGGTGAACAACGAAAAGGCGTTGAAATTTCGACAATTTAGTTTAAGTGCGTTAAGCACAAATCGAAGAAGAATACCGCCGAGATTAGATCTGCTTCGTTGTTAAGCACGTAGAGACAGTTACATTATGCAAATGCCAATGGAATAAGAAATTCGATTCTCTTTGTCAAAGTTCAACACTCAACTAATACTTTTATTTACCTAAACATCCATCAAACTCACAAATCATCCCCACTATCAATATATCACCAACTTTAAAAGTGTCAAATCAATGCGCCAAACACCTCTCATATTTGTCATATTTGTGTGGGTTAACAAAACAGACTGATGCTGCATTAGAGGCGTGCTATATATGTTCTACAATAACATTTCGCAATGCGGTACATGTCCGTGGCATCCTCTCGAAAAAGGGAACGTGCTCATCGCAACAACGTAAAAAACAGCCAAATCGATTGTTTAATCAGACCACATGCTACTTCCACAAACATTCGCATTATCCCATATGAAATCCGTCTGCTCGGCTGATTACTAACAATAAAATGTATCATATTCAAATGAGGTTCTCATGCGATTATCAATATATGCATGATTCATTCATGCAACACCTTGTTTCCTCTCACATCAAATCTCACAGATTCGAACCACAACGATGAGTCATGGCCAGATGGCGCACCTTGCCACTGATGCATTTCAACGAATACAAATCCTTGAACGTTGGTTCTTAGAAAGAAACGCTTTAAAGACGTAAAGAGAATGTAGAGAATGCAAAATTTCAGAAATAAAAACCGAAAATCGGTGGACGAAGAGAACTCGATGAAAAATCGACGGAACAATTCTACAAGTATATCCTTGCCCACACTCTATCAGCCCTCTCGCACATCATTATTTTTGTACCGCAACGATTCGGTAAATGAGAGGAAGCCAAACATCCAAAAAGCTGAAATCAAAATAACACAACTTGCAACCTGCTATACGCCACAATATATTGAAGTTGAACAGAACTGCATTCTGCAAAATTCAAAAACTCGAACCGGTTCCGCCGACTCATTTTCGATCAACCATCTGCAGATGATAAAACCATCTATCGGTGATGTATCAGCCAGTGGACCGAGAATGAAGAGGTTGACCTGTCCGGCCGGCCAAATTCTGTGAGATGCCAGCATGAATGATCACGACGCAGAACATTGCTATCAGTCTTCTCGTGATGCTTTAATTCCATAATCGCAATGCATAACCTAATTCGAGGACAATTCCCTTCACCACATAAACATCTGCATCGGTTCCAAGTTTATTCATCTTTGTGCAATGCATTTGCCAAACCATATTACGTACGACAACATCCTTGGAGAAATGCTATAGGGACGAGTGATTTGCATTTCATATGTAGTCAGAGTCACTTCGATTGCAAAGAACGCAGCTCCCGCAAAATATACACTAAACATCGGAATACAGTGCCAAGGCAGATTCACCCCTCTCTGGAGATTGATTTCCGCACAAGCTATTCTCATCTCATCGAATACAGTCCTCCTCTTCGATGACGCCTTTCCGCATCAACGTTCCCCTCCAGTTCAGTTCGCATTCAAATTCACTCCCTCGTCCGCGATGCGAGAGATCCCATTCCAAGGCAGACTCCCTTTTAAATTCAAGCCTTCTCTGTTGCAACCGGAAAGATTGCAATTCCTCTGAGAAATCGATCTGACGCCTTCCCGTACGTGTTTAGGTAAGCGAAACCTCAAAAACTTTAGAAACAAAAACCTGCTTACAAAACGATCGAGTTCCATCTCATCAGCTTATTACCCTAACAGCTTGCTGACGAGCTTGATCGAATGTAAATAAGTGAGCATAACGGCATGTAATATTTGTTATTATTATAACTAACCACTATTATCTGCTGAAAAGTGTGATTAATCAAGCATCGAGTATCTTTGGACAATATATGGATGTGAATTAGTGCAAATTCAGTTCAATTCTGTGCAAAATTCTGAGAAAACTTCCTCGCAAACAAATCAGCTGATCTACAAATGGGTAGGTGACCTATTTCAGTGACTCCTTCAACCCGACATGTAACCTATTTAATTGATTTTTGTAATATGAAGGTGAACCGATAGAATAAACGAGAAATTATAAAATATGAGAAGAGAAGTTGTGGAGTGTGAGTGGAATCGGTGAAGGACGCAAAACGAAACGAAACTTAAGTGAAGCGTCCTTAAAACAATTCGGCGAGCAGACAAACGCAGCTGCTTAGATGGTTAAAAAAGTGAACTCGTTGAAGCGCTCGCTAACGCGATATTGCTCATCGAAAAAGAGCACATAAATATTTGGGCAGTGAAGAACCAGTTTGATGCAGCTGCTATTTACAGCCGGATAGACTAATATCTTAATGTGGAAGGAATATATATNNNCCGATCATCACAGAACAATAGTATCCCATGATTTTCATAGAAACCATTACAGATGACTGGTTCGAATCATAGGTTTATTATGAATAAGCAAACACCTCGATATTGCACAGATAACACATTCCTCAATCAAATAAGTGGAATTGTGGCTAATTTTTCAATTCACAAAAAGGCAAAACTTCCTGTTAGTGACGCGAAAAAACCTTGCGAAAAATTTTGAGATACAATCTGAGACAAAAAAATTGCGCAGTCCCCAGCAAGCCAATTATCGTTTCATCGCAGACATTCTCGCTTGCTTATCTTCGTCGATAAGCTGATAAACTCTTTTCTCGTGATATCTGATGTATTCCGGTACCATAGATTGTCAGTTTTGCCTCTAGAAACCAGATCTCATTGTTTCATTTCAAACATTACCTCGACTTCCGAAAACTGTATTTCTTTGTTGCCATCCATGTTCACATTTTTTTTGCCTGAAATATCTCCAATCAGGAAAATAGATAGAGGTATCGACGTAAAGCTGAAAGTCTCTGAATGGGTGCAAAATCTGCGAAGCATTTTGTAGTGCAAAACTGTTGAGTGCATTCCATCGTTGTTGATTTTCTCAACAAAGTTTGCATCTATCGAATAAATATTATGCACAAATAAAAATAGGATTATGCGCATTTCACCAAACTGCAAATGGTGGCAGAAAAAGTATATATAAGCAGCAATTAAGCGGACACCTCAATAAACTCTCAACGTTCCTATGAGCTTTTTCTTAAGATATGCACAGTCCTCTATTGCTTACAACCCAAATGTCACTCATAAGACGTGCTAGAAATATCACAGGCCAAATTTAATTACTCATAGGGCACTGAAATACAACATGCTTGCTTTTGCACCAAATACAGCGGTACGTCGCCGAAATGTACCAACACACCGAAATAAGAGCAGCACTCAACAGTCCGAAAGAGTAAACACCATAGTTGCACTTAAGATTTAGCCGCACCGAGAATGGCAAACAATGTCGTATCATCTGTACGGTCAGTCAATTCAACGACGAGCAAACTACAAATCCACAGTCGAACTTATAAACGGAAGATACCAAATGCAAGAGAGTCTTTATTCGCACTATGATGTGAATAGTGAATAATCTGGAATACTTGTGAAAGCGCCATCAAGGATGACCCATACTTAGCTGTTCCTAATATCTTTTTAAACTACAAATAAATCGAGCTAAATCACAAGACCACAGTACTGCAATCATAATTATCCAAATCCTCAGACTGCCCTCCAACCCCTCACCACTTCTTCTCCGACTGTTGCTTCAAACCCTCAGAGTGCAGTATGATCTCACACAACACCCCTCCTTCAATACCTTCTCTAAACCTCTGAAAAAAAGAATCTCCGCGATGATCACTCCCCCCGCTTCATCCCTTCCGTCACGAGGGCTCATTTCAGATGGTTCAAACGTTAAATTTAGGCAACCACAACACCTCCTCCCATCCCCCCCTTCAATCTCAATAAAACTTTCTTTAAAGTACTGGACAGTAGGCAAGCCCATTGTTTTATTCCAAACTTCGTTCAATTCGTTGAAATAGTGTCAGATACCTCACTCCATCATTTCGCAATTAATTTTTCTATGACCTATTTTCAAAGAAATATCTTACGTTCAAACCTAAAATGAAGTAATAAGACCCCCTTTATATGAAGCTACAAACCACCATCCTCACACGTCCTCCCCTATATAATAGGTCGCGACAATTTGGAAACTCTCTAGCCATGTTGCGTCTTTTTGTTATTATAAACTTGTAAATGGCCTGCTTCCTACTAGACGGTGCAAGTCTCTTCAGGTTGAGTCGACTGACGCAACGTTTCACAACAAGCCTGCTCAGTTCAAAATACCTTTTGAAGGTCATTCTCTCACCTCTTAACAAAGTTTAGCGCTCCTCCTCAACTCGCCCCCATTCACATCGCTTTATTTCACGTTGTTCCTGATTCGATATTCAACACTACAATCGTATTCGCTTTAAAGTTCCCTCCGTCATCATTTTTATGGCTCCAATATTCAATGCTACGCACATCATTGTTTGTTTTTCAACATATATTTAAAACTATATTTCATCACCGATTTATTGTATTACGTGTTATTAATGGAATATTAATTAGCGAAAATGAAAATAAAAATTGCTACAAAAATCACAAAGATAAACAACAACGCAAGCGGCGGATGAAGAATTTGATTTAGTAGTTGCCTTGTATAACAACAATGATCAACAGCTCGATCGATAAGATGTCTGTCACGACAACAAATAACGAAGAAAAAAAACAGAAAATGCCAACTTTCTTGGATAATAAAAGAAACACACAATAAGACGATTGAAAAGGAAAACTACTTTTGAGCAAACTGTCTCGGGAAGCGCACAATTCACTCCCAAAAGTGAGAGGAAGTGGAGCGCAGAAGGAGTAGTCAAAGAAGAGGAGGGAGGGAGCGGATGAAGTGAACAAGAGTACGAACCTCTTTTGAGAGCTCCACCAAGGAACTCTTTTACAGTTAACAATGAATCGTTCGCTTCCGCACTCTTTCTATGAAGCCGTTTTTATCTCAATGATAGGGATTTGTATCGCACCTCTACAAATTTATTGCCTCTAATCCAGATAGCAACAATGCATATGGATACCATTGAAATGTCTCCACAGTTCAAAGTTATTCCTCACGACGGCACTATGCGAAAACGTTAAATGAATGAGTATTCCTTCGCTGAGGTGTTCCTACTCTACACAATATTCATATGTCATTCCAAGAATATCGCTATGATGCCTCTCACTGAAAAGAGTTCTTTTCGTCAGCTGAATAATTTTTTATATAAAAACGGAACGATGAAGTCCTTTACCCGAGCATTTCTTTACGTCCCCATCTCCCTTCAAAGAATGGTACCACCCAGAAGCACGTAAGTAATTACCGATCCGCTATTGAAAAAGTGGAACTCTCCTCCTCTTTGAATAAGTGACGAAGAAAGTTTGTTGCTAAACTGCATTGAGCACAGTTTGGCCATTTTCGTCATCGCATTATTTGTCTGTTCGTTGAATTAACCACTGAATGGCGAATGAAGGATAGTCGGAAATAACACCAGTGGATTGCTGCAGAACTAAGTGTGAGCTTAAACTAGTGGCGGTCGACAGAAATGAAGTGACGATTATTACAAATCGCCTCTAAAACGTAAAAACAATGAATTAAGAAGAGTGGAAGTAAGCTGACTTCCTAGCACTTAAACAAGTCGAAAGCTAAAAAAATCGCAGCTGCTTATCGCAGTCTACGTCATCAGTCAAAGCGAATGACGTAATACGGTTTGCGAAACGCAACGGTGAAAGAAAACAATAGGAGGCAAGATAAGGCAGATGGCTGACTCGGATGAGTTTAGCACAGGACATCTTGATATTGCACCGAGAATGAAACATTCTTTTACACAGCCAACAGATAAAACATCTCTACTTTTGCCTTATGTTTAATTATCAT
>JAARMF010000856.1:0-61728 GCA_022844705.1 Toxascaris leonina | reverse complement strand
GGGATAGTAAGTTGTAATGGATATTGTGAAAAGGTAATAAGAATAAGTTGGTCATTCCGTCCACCAAAATCTATAACATCCATTTTCACCAACCTTCCTCACCTTATTTAAAATTTATGAGTAGCGTTCAGGAAAACATTGAGAAAAAAATATCTCAAAGCTATCTCTCTGTCGTCCCCTCAGCAAATTTTCCCTTCTTGAGTGCTTCATTTTTTCTCACCTGTATGGACCATCTGCTGAGCAACCTTTTTGATGGCTTATTTTGTTTTGTAGTTACTAAAGACGACTGTTCCCAATTCGACGGAATCAATTCAGTATATTTTATATATCTTTCATATTTTGTCGGTCTTATAGATCTTTAATGCGCCTTTGCTAATTTGCTTCGCAAAAGCACACTAAAGCATCTTCCTGTCTATATGCATATTTGTGCATCAGTTTGNTTCGGAAAGAACCAAATCCAGAGTTAAGGAAATATAACGTCTCGCGCAACATGCTACACAATATCTCACAATCATCTATCAATTTCGAAATGAATTGGCGTTATTTAAAGGTGCCGAAAAATTTACGTGTCTTTTATGCCGAGAGAATTTTTGTTTTACATCAACCATATTTTTTTCAAAACAAAGGCTTGTGAGTGCCTTAAAATATGAGGGGAGGGGGGTGNTTTAAAGGTGCCGAAAAATTTACGTGCCTTTTATGCCGAGAGGATTTTTGTTTTACATGTTTTTGTTATCAACCATATTTTTTTTTTTTTGAAACAAGGGCTTGTGAGTGCCTTAAAATGTGAGGGGAGGGGGGTTTTTTGCATAACTCATTTTCTGTTGTTAACCCTTGATTCATCAGGTGACCGCTTAATTTGCGAACACCTCTAGCACACCTCTGCTTCTCGGCTTGGCATCTCATTAATGCCACAGTTTCACCTTTATGATGACTGCACAGTGCTATATACGCTTACCCCCCTCACCCTTATATGTGCCTTACGACTCATTTATTTCTAAAGTGTCTTACTTCTTCCTCTCTCGCCCTCTTATTCTCAAACTTAATTGATGAGAGAATAATTTTTTCTTTTTGTTTGTCAAATTCAGTCTCATTAACTCATCAATTCCTTATTCACATAATACGTTCCGGAAATGCAAATTTGGAAATCTGATATTTGACCATGAAACGGTATTTGCCCTTCATCTTTATGGGCTTATCAGTTGGCAGCTGTAAGCTGGAAGCGTGCAATTTGGTACATATATTCCACTGGTGCAAAATAACTAATGAAAGCAATTTTGGCTTCTAAAGAGGGTTGTAGCATACACCTCACGAGAAGCGAGAGAAGGCAGTTCCTTCAAGCATTTCAAGGCTTCCATACTCAATTAACTTCTTGATTTTAACAGTACAACCCACTTTCCCTTTTTCACTGCTTACCTGAATTCTTTCACTGTACGTCGAATTGAACGGCCAAAGTGTAGTGGATGTCATATTCAACAAATGAAGGCAATAGAAGCTTTAGCAGAATCAAATGAGTCAGCAGTAAATAAGCTGGTAGTAGTAATTAAGGCTTTTTGATTCCAAAGGCACAGCCCCTTTCTTCGTCTTTGCTTCTCTGAACCTCGTTGATTGAGTCTACCACCGTCTAAGCAGCATATAACTGTGCGAACCAACAGAAACACAAATAATATGGAGCATCTCGCAGAGATTGTGGAGCATCCCGAAGCGATGCAGAATCGGAAGCACATCGTATCAAATGAAAGAATATGTATAGGAACTATGAGGAGGCCCCGATCACGAGATTCGTACGGTATGTTGCACTTCCGAAGATGGTGCCCGCCGAGCAGTGCAACACTCACACAATTGCATGCGCAGGTGACCCATTTGCGTTTCTTATGCCATTCGACTTCAGTCACATCTAACGTCCGCATGCGATCACGTTTTACTTCAACTGCCTCCATTGTTCTCGTGATGACGAGTGATGTTCCTCTTGTTTATTGGATCATCCGATATATTATTCTCTGCATGAAATCGTATTGCATCCTCTTTATCGCTACCGATTAACGGTTACTTGTTGATTGTTTAATGTTGTGCTTGAAGAACTCGACGTGATGTCCCAAGCAATTAGCACAACACTTCAAGCGCTTCATATTGTAACCGCAACATTACTCGCGAATTTAGCGAAGTGGCTCGAATATTTCGTGCTACAGTTGGAGATCCTGAATCAGCTCGTGATCTTTTTGCAAAGATAAAGTGATCACTGCTTCCGAGATGATTACAAGAGGTCAACATCATTATTAAGCAATTCTGCAATGAGGCATTCGTTCCGAGAAGCGTCATATGCATTTGAATGTGTGTGTTGCATGCGATGTAGATGAAGCGTTATGCAAACAATTTACTGTACTTGGATAATGCGTTGATATATAATCGACTAATAAATATGTCTGTGCGTTTATCGGAAAAATATTGCAGAGAACGTGTTTGAATATCTGCCCTGTCTGTCCATGTACCTCAACTGATGATCCACTCTCTCAATTCGTTTTTTGCAGAGAATTTGTATAAGCTCATATTGGTTGGATGTTCGAAAAGCGTCTTTACATCTCTGACTCAGTCGTTTTATGGTCGCTCAAATTTTTGTTACCAAATAGAAATCTCCCGAGGTTGACGGCCATTAGGAAGTAGTTTGATTGTCCGACATGCGTGGTGCAACGTCTGCAGTGAGTACATAGATGCCAAGTAAGTTCTTTCCTCAAACAGGCCTCGTAACTGTTGGGACAGCAATGTTGGCACAGGTAGAGATCAGATTGGTCGATGAAGAGGAAGGCGACAACTGGAGGGAATCGGAAATTGCTTCGATCGCTGTTAGGCTTTGCCATCGCCGCTTCAAACAGCAGATGCCTCAACTCCACCACGGAGTTTGTGAGCATGAAAATGCTGGAAACGATGTCTTCGAAACTATAAAGTTCCGACACTTTTGGGGAGATCGGCCTATTATCTTCCAGAAATCGCGTGCATCACCATCGAAAATTCTTTGATAATTTCTAAGCACGCAGGTACCAATCGCTCCAGTTTTTGAAAACCTTTGCTAACGCGATCGATGAGTTCACATACCTTTCCCATCGAAGATGTTTCAGGTATGTTTTTTCTGCGCATTCACGCGTTGTTATCACATTTCATGATATACTTCCCCACTTGTTCAGCAAGAAGCTTCGCTGGTGGATAGAAATCACTGCCAGATTTTAAGGCTGAAGAATGCACAGAGGCTAGTCGCTGTGTCACGCAAATCAGATTTTGAGGCGATCTGGAAAAAGGATTCGAATCTTAAATGAGTTATCAACATTACCGACTGGACTAGTTTCTTTTGGGGAAGCTAATGCGTCTTTGCTAGAATAAGGATAAGAAAAGGATGCTTGCAGTTCGTTGTAATCCACTGAAATGAGAAAGCGAATATGACAACTAGTATAACAGTTGGTTATTGAAGAGTAATTTATAAAAGTTTAGGACCTTATACAGTTGAAGCTTCCTCACCAATGAAATCTTTCTTGCTAGGGCTATGAAAGTCTTACTGCAATATTTTTCATCGGAGCAGTGTGGCTTTCCGGAAGAGCAGTATTTTGAGGAAAAAAGGCCGTATGATTTACAAGGAAACGGTGCTTTCTAATTTTAAAAAAGATTCGTATTTGAAACAATGTCGAAACTGTTTTTGAATTTTCAAATAGGTTGGCGTTTGAAGTGGTTCATCATCTCGATTTCTGTATAGATCAAGTGAAGAAATGCATTACAATAACAAATAGCTTTATTATGCCTAACATTTGTTACTAGCCTATATTTTTGTACGCATAAAAGTTTACTTATGAGCGTGATTAATGACGTTTCATATGGCTGAAAGTTTAGGTAAGTATGTTATGGTGATGTTATGCACAGAGAGAGATGACAACAAGCAATCGTCGATGAGAAGTGGTGGGCATGAAACTTGTTCACTTGTGATTTGAGAAACGAAAACGTATCGATTGTTATTTGCAGTTTTAAATCTCAACTGCATCTTGCGCATTTCTCATTTTTCCTGCGTAAACACATCAACAAAGTGCACTGCCGTTTTTTTTTTTCGTTTTTTGATGATTGCGAATGATATCTTCTGAATCACATAGAAGGGAAAGCTGGTTAGGGAGAATGCATAAAAGTAATTAGGCGTTCGAGTGAACATCAAGTATGGATAGAACACCTTTTAAAAAATCATGGGAAATTACAGGTAAACATTTTAAAAACTGCTTGCTGTAAAGCGACACTATGCTTTATGGTGGTAGTTATCCAAGCGAGCATTTAAAACAAATGAACCCATATTGTGATTCCCTTTCTTGAAGAGCAATAATGCGTTCAATGATTTTCATTATATCACCTCTTTCTGCATGAATGCGATCATCAAAACCAGTTATAGTGAAAGTAATTGAAATTTATAATGCTTAAAACATGGCCAACCGATGATGAAATGAATCATAGTGGAACGAAAGATCACATTTTTGTCTTCAGTTGTTCATGTGATCAATGAAATGATGACGCATGGTTTCATGAACACCACAACGATCTCAGCACCATCTTCTCAAAAGTTATCAGAATAGAGAGTAAGTAGAGCAGTTTGATAGAGTTATCACTTCTGATATGGGATATTTTTTGCGAACTGACTCAATTGAAATTCACAGTGAGGGCATCATTAAGAAGCCAGCGAGCAGCAACCGCTGTTTTCCGGCGTCGGGTTGACATATAAATATATTTTCCTAGTTCCTTGCGGTAATCTATCCGGTGAAACTTGAACGGGATAGTACAGTATTGAAGATTTGTGACCCATTGTTGTTGTTGTTGTTGACTGGCAATCTGACAACCTTCTCGAAGCTCGCCACGTTCAAACTTCCCCGCTAACTTCATGGAATTGCTCAGATTTTACCCTCCTTCTACTCTTGCTCACTTCCCTGCTCCATCTTCCAAATGTTTTGTACCGAAAGTTTGTGCTCACACCACATGCTAACGGCTGCATGCTCATTCCAAAATACTTATTTTGCTTCATCCTCATGAGAGATATTACTGCGGGAGTACCGTTGTCCTGAAAGTACCCAAAAAGTAATCGTAGCTGCCGCTCACATCACAGGTCAAACTAGCAAAGTCGAACTATCTCTAATAGAAGCTGAGGCATGATGAATATACGCGAGAAACATCTCACGGATACGAGTCAAGGTCACGTAAGCGACATCAACAGGCGCATCGCACTGAGAGGTGTTCAATTTGCGCTCGTTTCCTTCTCGCCCTTTCTTTACCTTCTTAGTACGCATCCCTCTCGTTCAAATTTTCTTCTAGGACAACTCGTTTTTCGCATATTTTTCTTCAGTGATTGTTCGTTTTCTTTTTTCGACTACTGAAGAATTCTTCGCCGCCCCATTCCCATTTCTTGACCCTATGCGTGTGTGGTATACTCTCGGCAGCTTATTCATGCTCCTTGCTTTTTGTTGCCAACTTCCGCCTAATTATTTCTACAACATTCTCAGCCTCAAAATGTAATTTCTTCATAGCTGCTGAAGTCTTCCATCGTTTTAGTTCTTATTTAAATTTCACTTCTCCACACTCGACTATTTGTGTTTTAGGCTACGAAACAAATCAGATAAGCAGTTTTCTGAAATATTTCGCTAAATGCTTTGCCACTGAAAGTTGGCTAGCAGCAGGAAATCCTCAATTTGTAATTATTGGTACCTGTGCTGTTGCATGATCCTTTGATATTCATTCTCAGTTCCTCGACGGAAATAACCTTTGAGTCCTGTAACTTCGTCAAAAGGCGAAATTTTTAAAGTGCACTTGTAAACCCTACAAGACAATAGTTCATATCGCAATTGCCTATAGTTAGCATTATTATTGAACAGTTCTGGAAGATTTCTCGAGATTTGGGAGATATGCACGTTTGAAGATAGTAGTTGAGTCGGTTGTGATGGATGCACAAACGCAGCGGCGATCTGGTTTTCTCTCTAAATCCTTAAGTTAGTGGTTTCTCCGTATGAATCCACACTTACGAATTCGTGTAATCTCGGTGCGGATGTGATTCATTTCTTTCACAATTATGTCGCATATTTTCTTTCGCAATTTCAATGTTTGCCACTTGCACCAGCGTCTTAAAAGGAATATTCCCTGACGTCGCGTTGGAAGATCATGCAAGATGAAAATGCCTAATAAACTGATGGGGGTAGGGGTATAGGAAGAGAGCCTGCGGTTGCCCAAAAGCACTGGTCGTTTCCAATAAGACTTCGTTTTTTTTTTTTACCGAAGCTCAGCAAAACACCTTCAAAACTTTTTTTGCAAAATTGCTTTACATTTCTGAACGTCTCGCAGATCATATGGGCAATTTCTACGAGAAATACAAACACACGAATCTTAATTTTATTTTTTTCTTAATCTTTTTTTCGTGGGAATGTGCAATCATATCGATTTCGATGTTGGCGTTCATGTTTCTCAGAAAAAGGAGCGCCAAACTCTAACAATTTTGGTATTATTGTAGTGAGATTAACGCCATTCACTCTGCCGTCGTTTGGTATATTTGCAATAAGCCATCGGATGGGGCCTAGTTGCGCGAAAGATAATAAGTGTGGTAATTGAAGTATCTGCTGGAGCAACAGGATATTTCTGAGGCATGGTCCCGTAGGATCTCATGCCGTCGAGCCATTTAAATCTATTAAACTCAGGGATGGGCTCAAACCTCTAGATGAAACCCTCCTCTTGGTTAATCTCGAATGGCTTTCAACTTCGGAAAATTCCATTNAGTGTGGTAATTGAAGTATCTGCTGGCGCAGCAGGGTATTTCTGAGGCGCTCTGTGTGCTTCTACTCACTGTCATGATTGTCATGTAGTCGAATTCTTATCATTCGAAATATTTTTCAAATGCGTCACTTTGCGCTTTGCCGAATACAGCGAAAGCGGAAATCACTAAGGAGTATAGACATAACGTGTTATTCTTCACATGGTCCCGTAGGATCTCATGCGGTCGAGCCATTTAAATCTATTAAACTCAGGGATGGGCTCAAACCTCTAGATGAAATCCTCCTCTTGGTTAATCTCGTATGGCTCTCAACTTCGGAAAATTCCATCTGGAAACTCGAGTAATTTTTTGCTACCACTGCTCGTAAAACATTTTCTTAGTACTTTTATTGCAAAAGCATTGCTGTGCGTGTAAAAAATATAGAATGGAAGAGAAATGATGCACAGTGGCAAACACGTTAGTGGAAGAAATAAATGAAAGAGTCAAAGAATGAATCAAGGTTGCTATAAATCTTGGATGACTCTTAACTTCCAGGAATATATGTATTTACCTGACACAAGAACAACAACGAACATATAGGCTTTGGTGTTCTCCATGGCAATATAAAGGACGCGCTCTGCTTTCGCTAATATATTGCGGCTGTGTTTGGCGACGAGATAGGCTGTGAGACTCGGCATTCCATCTTGATAAGGCGAATGTGTAAATCTGAACAAATTGCACCATTTCACCTAAAGCGCTTCTTCCTCAAGTTATTATGTGCATCAGGTAAAACGTATTAGCATATAAGAAAGTGCCGAATTTTAAGCCAGCAATAGTTACTTTCTATCTCATCAGAATTAGCATGGTTCGATATTTATAGGCGCTAATATCATTCGCAACTTATTGCTGGCAGTATGCTTATAGTTNGCTTATAGTAGATTCTTCTATACGTTTCATTTATTGCATATAATTATTTACCTTGTTTATTTATTCGACTGTGAACCAATTACTTTCTCAATCTTGCGCCCAGTTACAACAGAAAGTCTTTAGTAATATATGATGCGAAGTGTAATTTTTTGTTAATTTATGAAATCACATCGATGAGAAGCTGCGGAGTTTGCTTGAGCATAGTCTTTGACCCGAGGTGTTACTCAAGCTTATAGGAATTCGAGCAACACATCTTGTAAGGTAGTTCAAAATTATCCCACTTTGCATTATTTCAAGAATATCAAAGATGTCAATAAGTAATGGAAAAAGTTGAAAAACACACTTCCTGGCAATTTTGAATTTTCTGGAGCATTTTGAATTTTCTGGAGCACGTAGATAAAGTGCGTCCCATATATAGATGTGAACAGAGGACGAGCAACGCATCAGACTTGGAAGAGAAATGTTCGCGAAGTTGGCTAACTGTCGGTGAAGATAAGGTACTTTTTTGCAGACTCATTCAACGTTGTAGAAATCTCTGAATGTTTTTTACGACGTCAGTGCTCATTTCTGGTTTCACTTGTTGCTTGTGTAAACATTTTTAGAAATTTTAAAATTCGATCCAATTTTTTTCTCGGTCATTTTACGGAGCCGGATGTCCACCCTNAGAAATGTTCGCGAAGTTGGCTAACTATTGGTGGAGTTAAGGTACTTTTTTGCAGACTCATTCAACGTTGTAGAAATCTCTGAATGTTTTTTACGACGTCAGTGCTCATTTCTGGTTTCACTTGTTGCTTGTGTAAACATTTTTAGAAATTTTAAAATTCGATCCAATTTTTTTCTCGGTCATTTTACGGAGCCGGATGTCCACCCTACTGTTGGGGATTGGGCAGGAGGGACTAAAGNGATGTCCACCCTACTGTTGGGGATTGGGCAGGAGGGAGTACTCGTTGACCGCCCATCTTCTACCCGCCGGTATTCGCAAAAAAAAAAATACACTATCCACAAGGAAAAAGTTGTTTGCAAGTTCAAAAAATTTGTTGCATGCCTCTCTAATTTGAATGATGGAAGTTTTAGTATGGGCAGCAAAGGATCATTTAGCCTTAGCAGTTCATTCTGCGAATCATATTTCGCATTTTAGAATATATTGATTTGTGTCTGCGATCCATACGCAAAAAAATTCGCTCAAAGATCTGAATTTTTTGAGTTTTTCATGCCGTTGTTTTCATGACGTGTCTCTCCTCATCGCTTTTGATCTAAAGAATAGCGCTGAGTAACTGAATATTCGAAAATCGTTCTCATCTAGTACCAAGCATGTCACGCATGCGTTGTACCTTACTATTTTATCCTCACTGTGCCTCACCCATTGTGGTTACATCGTTGTTTCCTTCATGGATGCGAGTATCAGAAATCTACTATGTCCTCTACTCATCCTCACTATTGCTGTTTTTGATCTCTTTCAACAACATTATAACCTTCAATATACTTTCCCATACTTTTTTCTTCAAACTACCCAACACACTTCGACATACTCGAAAACATTTTCAGCCACAGCTCTAATAAGTCGTCCCCAAATAATTTTTACCTATGTTCGTTCACACATCCATAAATCGACATTTCTGCATATAGGGCGCGTGACAGCTAGCAAGCTGTCAACCGTCACAGAAGATCATCCTAGTAGGTCCTTGATGATCGAGGATGTTAAATGTTTTGAGAGTGGCCAAATTATTATCTTGGAAGAACCATGTATTGTTCAGGTACGAGCTGTGAACTTTGCATGCAATTGCAGAGTGAGGTCTAGTCGCAGTTGCACTTCTTTCAAGGAAATAATTATTTCAGTGGTCATTCTCCGCATTTCCCGCTTCAAAATTTCTCATTTCATTGGACGCTATTATTTTTATAATAATGCGCTCCCAAATGTTATGACTCTGACCGCCTATTCATGGCAGTTTTTTATTCATTTTTTTTTTCGCACGAAGAAGAAGCATATCGCAAAAGCCCTTTCTGCCAGCCCATCTGGCTGTATACCTGTGAGCTAGTGAAGCGATCCGAGAAAAAAATTGCATATTGGGCGTCCCGCTTCACTCTGGACCCCTGCTTGAGTCAAATCTGTAAATCCTGATCGCAGTGTTCTTTAACCTGTTTAGATTTAGGCGATAATTTGAACTCCTGATCCGATCGCTGCCACATAAATTTGTTTGAAAACAAGTTGTCTATACCAAACCGGACAGTGTACTGCCATTATTGAAGGGTGCGGTCAATTCGTGTGGCATGTGTTTGTTTGTTGCCTTTTTTGGCATTTGTTGACTGCATCGTGAGGTTGGAGAAGAGAGTGTAGGGACAGCGTGCTCTCTACCCTTTGCAAAGTCGGCCTTCGAAGGTGCTCAATTACAGGCCAAACATGAGAAAAATGAGCACAAAGATGCCGAAGATGTCTTCGTAAAAACGAATTTTTTGAAGAGGCGACACCTCCTGACCATGTTGCTGGTTTGGTTTTGAAAGAGTTCAGATCTCCCCAGACTCCACAGATGGCGGTTCTCGAGAATGTAGATGTCTGAAATGATGTTCTATTGAGTGGGAATTCCTGCCTCACCCGCAGTGACTGTGTATTCCTACTTTCAGAAATGGCCCTAAACGTGATTGCTTAATCATACGCATCAAGCCATCCTGCAAAAAAACGTTTTGCGCCGTAATATCGGGCTTTGAAATCGTATCTTTTGATATTCGTAGAAATATAACTGAGAGCGTGTCAACGTTGCAATAAAATTTGCTGCAGTTTGCGATGAGCTGGGTGAGCTGAAAAACGACTGCATTATTCATACATTAGTGAAAATGGAGGCTGGCACTGCGGAGGAAGAGGAGGGAGAGGAGATTGATAAATGACTTTCTAGGAAGAGAGAAACATCCCCCTCCTCACCGTTGCTTAACAATAACAAGAGCCAATTCTTGCAATTTTTCTTTCAAAGCTAAATTAAAACTTCGGTTTCGATTGCCGAGGTTTGCGTTTATCTTTGCACGTTTTCGGAATTCAATTCGAGAGTGCAAAACAAAAGAATTCCCTCTCGTTGCTTTGATGCTTCTCAAATTTCAATAACGTAAAGCTATTCCTTATGTGTGCAAACATTATGCCTATCGCTTTAAACAATTCACATGCTTTCTTATATGTAGAAATAACATACAAACGTGATAGAGTTGCGGGTGAAAAGATACCGCAGCTTAGCAATTTGCCTACCATAATAACAAAACTACACACTGAAATGTCACTAGTGTCGAGGTCAGCAGCACAAAAACGCAAAGTTTTCAAAGCATGCGTCTTTGAAGAGAAAAAATTTATTCACCTATCGCAAAAGCAGTATATTACGTATATATCTAGAAGTGATCTAAAAAAGCAATGAGAAAAACAATTGAGAGATGGAAGTAATAGAGAAAGTAATGAAGCAATGAAATGAATAGGTAAAGAGGGAATGAGGTGGAAATCGATTGACAAATTTATGAGATTGTATGAAAAAGTGTAGGGAAATGTCTAAAGACTGTGCTGAATAGATTTAACCGGTATCGTCGAAGGTTCCCCATTATTTAGGGAAACTTGTTAGTGAATCGAAATTTTTCACTATCTTTCACGCGATGACAAAAAGCGTAACGAATGTACATTTCTTTGTTGGAAATTATTTGCTGAAAGTTCTGACATATTTCGGTTCCAGCCAGTTTCTCGACTTTTGATTGGAGTATTGATGAGCAACGAACGATAAATTTTAATGAAGAAAATAAGAAAAGTTTTTAAATTACCTCCTTTTCAGTTCCCCATTGCTTGCATTATGTCTAATTTGCGAAGAGTAATCCATAATTGAAGCGTTTAGATAAAAGATGAGAAAGATTCAAAGCATTCTGTGTTAATGAGGAGAATGCGAGAATTTGTACTTTATATGGTGGTCCACAAAATTTTGGCGGCATTTTCGAAGAAGAAAAACGTTCGCCAACTGATTAAAATGTGGCGGCGGTCAGTTTTTTGTAAAATTTTGTATGTTTACTGCTAAGAATCGCTATGATGACGACTTTAACAGTGATATTCGGAGATAACTCACCTAATGCGGTCTATCTGCAAGAACAATCAAATAATAACCAGTGAGCAAAATGTGAGGCGTTCATACAGCCATAAGTCGCCGATGCGGAACGGCCGGAAGTGCATGTGAATTGTTCGAAGACAACATTTTGCAAAGAAGATGACTCTGTCGCAATAAAAAGCAATTATGTTGTTGTTTTTTATTAGTCAGACGAAACGAAGGAAAAGAAATTTTGCTCAATTGATTAATGCATGGTTTATGTATTGCTAGAAGCTGCTGTCATTTTCTAAGACGGACCAACTTCTCAACAGGTGAAATCGAATAAGTTGATCGAACGGTGCGTTTCACTTATCGCTATTCATCCGTTATAATTTCCTTTGAAATTTTTACCTTGAAACGACTGAAATGTTGTGCTGTCTTGAATGATATTTAATTGTAACACTGGAGTCGTGTCTTTTCTTGAGATGATCAATAAAGCAAAACTACTTTTCTTATTATCGTTATTCATTTCAATAACAATAGTCCTTCCAATGGCATTAACGTCAAGCTTTTATGAGGAGAGCGAACCTATCAAAATGAACTGATAGAAATCCATGACCTATATATGAAAATGCAAATACATCACCAAACGACCGATATTTGAATATATGGATACAGATATCAATATGAGCCTATAAATATGAATAAATGTAAATATAGATATAAATATGGATGTCAATATAAACTAAGTATAAACAAAAAAAAGTGTGAGTACACATATGTGCATTTATTTACTTATTTATTTGTTTTATTTGTTTGTTTGTTTGTTTGTTTGCTCGTGTTTATATTCACATTTTTATTTATATTTATGTTTATACTTAAATTTGTATCTATATTTATACTTATATTTATATTTATATTTATATTATATTTATATTTATATTTGTATTTATATTTATATTTATACTTATATTTATATTTGCATTCATGTTTATTTTCATACCTATATTTCTAGTTTCTCGACTTGATTATGATAGGATCTTCGGTGGCAGTAGGTGTAGGCTAGCAAATCTTGCAGTTTGCATACAATCATAGAACGTGGCTTGTTGAGGCATACTTTCAGTGTACCGAATCAACTACTTCAAGCCATATTGTCTCGTCAGTAGAAAACAGTGAAACTAAACAATTAAAATTTTAGCACATTTATTTGATAAGTAGATGCGTAGGTATCGAACTGGAAGTTGTTCACTTTGATATTAGTTAATTTCGTAATTTCGAATGGGCAAAACGTTGAGACAATGAAGAGAATCACTATAGTCACGACATTATAGTTGACTGATCGAATTTTTGTTATCGATCAACAGCCATCGAAAATATTGCAATTTTGTAACGAAAAATAATTCGTTCTGGCTATTTTTCATTCTGTCCAATATAATGCTCATTTATGCACGAATATTTGAGCATCAACATATCGTCGTTTTGCTGTACTCACTGCGTGTTAATACTGTAGTCGTTTTCAAGATCGTTACACTTGAGACCGTTATCTCGAATTATGATGATATTAGTGAGCAAATAGATATGAAAGTTGAATTTCGTTGCACAAGTCCTGAAGAGGAATTGATAAAAATTTCGAGTTCATTGCTTTTTAAATGATATGCTCAGACCTTCTGCTTATTTCACTTGCCAAAAAAGTGAAGCTTTCACCAGAGGAGATCCGCTACTCTAAATGAGTTTGCTGTTTCCCTTAGTTATGGACAGGGATTTCTCGATTTTGCTTATCACGAATTTTTCGAAATGTAGTTAGTCACCCACTGATATAGGTTACGTGATCTAATCACGTAGCCGTAGTCATTGCGAAAGTCTACATTTGGTAAAAGTGATGTTTGAAAATGGCAATTAGTTTGCCGTTTACGGTTTATATGAATTCAAGGAAACCGAAAAATAATATAAGGAACAAGTTGTAATGAGACTATGACGTTGTACTGCTTGATGAATTTATGTGTTCGACTAAGATTTGGCTCGTAATGTGAGATTAGGCGAATTGTCCACTATATGAAAGTCGATGTTCATAATTACGAAGCACTTAGGACAATGGAGCGCTTGAAGAATTTCTGGAATGAGATCGCCGGTGATGGTGTCGACTACTCGCAATTCGAGACAAGGCAAGCATTTTTCATTTGGGTACTAGGATTACAATGAAGGATAACCCTTACCTATCCCAACTCACTGGGAGGAAGACATTTGCCGAAATTTCAATAATTTAGCGGAAAAGACGAGAACGGGTGCAGGAGAGCATTGCAAATTTCATATGTCTCGAAAATAGGTAATAGGAACTGGTAATATTTCTAATCGCTATATCGTAATAGGAACTGGTAATTTCTAAACATGCCAGTGAATTGCAAATTCGCTTAAAATCAGTTATTTATAAAAATTTTCCAGAACCGAAGAAGGGTGGGGACTACCGTTTAAATATGTTGATGTGCGTCGAGAGCCGTTATTAGAATCACTATTGTGGCTAGGATTATGGAGATTTCTTTCGAAGATGCAAGCACTGTATGCATCTTTAGCGTTTGAAAATCTCAACAAAAATGCACTTTGGAGTGCTTAAGTGCCGTCGTTTCCGAAGAGTTTTTTTTTTGTCGACGAATCGTTTGTGAATGAATATTTTCCGATGCATTCTCGATGATTTTGACACCGAACGAGGGGACAGAGTTTCTTTCTTCGAATATCTACCAGCGTATTTGTATCTGTCGGACAAGATTGAGCACTAAAAACATTAACATCGAAATTCATGATATTATCTCATAATTTTACAATTGTCTACGTAGTTTAGTTTCAGACGTTTTTTTTTTCACTTGAAATAATACATTTGTTGAAACGAGTATTTCAGTAGCACCAATATTAGTTTGTTGTGTCGGAGAGTCATCTTATGTAGTAAACGAAGCAATTTGCTAAAAAATATCTTCAGAAATTGAGCGATAAACGATTACCGCGGATGATGAGAGGAATAAATCGCTACGATGAGTGAATGTAATTAATAGCAAACACATCAATGTGGAATGCAGAAATGAGTGTTGTTTGAATTGCTGTGCTGAGTGTTGCGTAGCATCAATTTCGCTGAATTCTATTTTTGATCGACGTAAAACTCGTTGATAAATTATCCCACGATAAGAGAGCTGAGTTTCCGTTTCCGTAACGTTTGTGGTATGCGTATATCTCCGTATCGTTCTTTGAAGTATGAAAAAAGTTGATAGTTGTATGGTAAATTTGTCTGTACTCTAGAACTTGTGCAAAAAAGCTCAACAGCTGGTTTATTAGCATGCTGCTAATGTTGGAGAGCTAATTCTGATGGCAGCGGAATCGCAACTATTTCTCAATAAACGAGGGATCATATGAATGTGTCATTGATTTCATTTTAACATATAAGCCAACCTGTCGACTTATTCGTAATGAGGTGAAGAAATTCACAGGAATGGAGATGCCGATATAATTGTTTTCCGAGATAATTCATCGAAATTTCGCCTCTTCGGGACGAATATTCACGTCACATTAGGTGCGGTGATCGCAGCCACAGTCGGACTGATGGTTACGATCACATTTTGCATATTCTACACATTTTATCACAGTCGAGGACAAGGAAGAAATGAATTTATTGATCATCTCGAACTGGGTAAGTATACTGATGTTATCTTTCTGATAGGAATAACTTATACTGTTTGCGATGAAACTGCCACCACTGTTGCACTGAAATTAGTTGGCAAATGTTCGTTCAAAATGGCATTTTCCCTTAAAACTGTGTTTATAATTAGCACAGTTTAAAGAAGCGCACAAATAAATCGCGTTTTATTCCTTTAAAAGCACAACAAACACAAACGAAAAGCATGCGTCCTCTGAAAAATGCTCTCCAATAGTTGTTTATGTCTATTTGCACAGCAGTTGCGTACAGTCGTAAACCTGAATATATCTACTCAGTGGATCAGGTAGGCGTTGCATTCTACGAAAATATTTACTATGACAAGACAATGAGAGGAAAGATGGAGAAGGGAATAAATGTTTTAACAATATCGGCAGCAGCAATGAATTTCCGAACGGCGTACGTCCTTATGGAGATTTCCAACCAGCAACATCCAAAACTCACTAACGAACTTGGCAAAAATGTTTGTTTTGATCTGGAAGTAGAGGAATAAAGTAGCAGGACGTTGCAATGATGTCGTCAAATCCGACTACATATGCATTCACTAACAATTCCTCGGGTTGGACAGCCATGAGGTATGTTGAATGGGAATGTCTACGTCGTAGGCAAATCGATGAGACTGGAAGAGGAGGAAACTGCTCACACAACCTCTCCTCACTCCTCCCTTCCCCTCACCCCTTCATTTCCCGTCCCAACCTCTACGCACTAAGGTCTTGCTTTTATACCCTCCTTATCTGAAGCTGAGGAATCACGTTTTGACGATCTTTTTTCTGTTTTCGAGAGCGATCATGTTTTTTTTTAATATTTTTGCTCTGGAAGTGCAAACAAATGCGAAACGACACTAAGGGGTAGCAGAAGAGAATGAGAGATAATGCAAAAGTGGCGGGACATTAGAAGGATGGTTTTCGAACCAGGGTCTCATATGTAAAGTGATGGAAGAGCAGATTTGATCTATTACCCAGGTCAACTGATTAGATGGTCTGAATAGATTCAGGCCGTTCACTGCCTTTTTTTTGCATAAATGCCCACTTTGAAAGTCGTCTCATCAAGATGTCGGCGTTTCATATGCTTATCTCCTGCCTCGTTCTGCGGCCGTCCAGAGTGCACTTGCATTCCTTTTTCTGAATTTTTGAATAATGGTGGCACCATACGTCCTCATATCAGCATTCTGGGATGCATTATTTCCGCTACCAAAGTACAAACGAAACCGCCCAACTGAGGAGAAAGAGTTGCAAACACTCAAAGAAAATAGTTCTCCACGACAAGCAACCGAATATAGCTGGAAAGAACGCTAGCAGTAAGATTTTTAAGCTCCGCGACGTTTTACTCTGTGTGATCGATAAAAACGTCGCTTAAAATTGGCGTCTTATCACAACCAAGTTATACAACCTTCTTAACCCGTTGTTTGTTGTGTAAACGAAGTGTCACTGCTTTGGCAAGAAATGTCTGGTCTCAAAACCATTTGTGGACAGCAGCTGGGAACTATAGATTCCGGATGAATTGTCGCCCTTCGCCGCGATGTTTCTCTCTCCCCCCCCTCCCCCCCCCCCCCCCCCTCCCCCACAATCCTTTTTTACGCTGATTTAGCTGGCATGGTGACAATACAGTCACGTAAGCGACACGTGAATAGATGCGAAATTGTGCGCTGACGCGTAACGCTTAGCGGCGTTCGTGCAAATGAACCTATGGTGCTATTATGCGATTTTGCACCCTTCAACTCAACTTTTGTCCCAAAAGGGCCCTCCAGGCATTGAAAGGGAAAACGTATTGTACATGTTCATAGAAGTATGTTATTTAGGAAATGCTCGTCATGTTAACTGTTTGGTATGCCGCCCTCATCTGTTCATGGGTGAACCTCAATTGAGTAGATGAAAGAGGTTTTAGTGCAGAAAGAATCTATGGAATTTGCAGATGAGACCTACCAAGGTATGCGAAAATTAACTCAGAGGAAGTATAGTCAACTATTATGAGGTTCATTTTCACAATTGAAAGGGATTTATGGTCGGTGTTTTCAATCAAAAAACAAATAGCGATCGTTTGATGTGCTCTGCTAACGAAGTTGAATATTTCGATCAAATATGCATGAGTCCATTTCTTTTCTCGACCTTCACCAAATGTTGCTCCAGGTGCTTCCAGTCACCTAATTTTCTCCTGATCTTCTTGTTTACGCTATAGACACAATTTTTCATTCTCACCTATACTTGCTGAGTTTGCAATTCATTGAAACACTTCAGGGATGCTGAAATTTGAAGGAACTTTGTGCCAACTGAAAATGAATAGGAAGGGTGTCGCTCTTATGCAAGTTCATATCTCTTTCAGTTGACCTGATCTTCGCGTTCTTCTTTGGTCTGCCATGTCACTATCTGCTATTTTATGGCGTTCACACCGAAAACAAAAGATATTTATCTCCGTTTCTTGTCTTCTATTGTACAAATTTCATGCTGAATGTCATCTTCTCGGCAGTAACTCTAATCGCAGCTGCTGTTGACGTTCGTCGACTTCTTTTTGGACAAGTACGATACGATTTCGGATGGGTTGCCTTTCAGGTACATTTATTTGCTATTTTCTTAATCCATAGCTTCAGTTCCCAGTTATCTCGGAGTTCTTAAGCCTGGTTCCTGCATTGTTTTATTACAGGGAGGAGAGGGAAGGAAGAGGAAGCGCAGGAAAATGAACATTTTAAAGTTCTTTCCACCAACTTGTCAAATTTTTCACGCAACATGAATTCCCAAAATTTCCATTCTCCGTCAGTTTGTGACAATAGCGCTGACTGCTTCAGTACTGAAACAACGACCTTACACTTCCACGACTGCGGCTTCACCAGATATTATGTAACTCTTGTCTATCGCAACCAGTTCTTTCTTTTATTTAAAACAAGGCCGTTCGTTCCCCGCCACTAGAGTCCGTCTTGATTGAGTAACACGGAGATTTCTGCCGTTCATTCATTTCTTTAACCCTTTGATACTTAACAACCGGAAAAGCTTGCCAACGCTGGTTTCAGCCCCCTAAGCTGCTCTGCACGAAGATAGCAGCAAAACGCTAAGAACAGGACTCCTACAGAACCGACTGTTTGTACAAATAGTGAGAGAAAAATATTTCGTTCGGATCGCAATCGTTTCTTGGCAGAACAAATTTACCTTGCAAGTCTCGTGATGCCATTGAGTGCCAATGGCATATGCAGGAATTATGAGCCATAACATAGTAGGGATAAGAAATTCCCCACCGCGCTGACGACAGCCACAAATAGTCGGCGTTTATTAGACAAAGAACGCGGAAAACATCAAAAATGAGCACAATATTTAACTCTTGCAAAGCAATCAGTATAGGTGCATAAACAGAAACCAGGTAAGACGCTCCCGACAGCCATAGAACATCAGAAAGTGGAAGACAGCGATAAAAAAACATTGATTTTGACATTCTGCAACTATAATGTTAAAATACACCGCACTGTTGCTAGATGTGCTCGAAATCAAATTGATATGCTGAGCCTTCGTGCACAAGGAAAAATGTCAAGAAACATACATGGGAGATTTTCTTTACTTGCCCATTAGGCGTGAGAATAATGAAGTGTTAGATTCTTTCTTCTTTTTGACAGGACATGCCATAGTTGCGATGCTTGGAAGACATGCTTGTGGGGCTCTGTTATTGGCGAACCTATCCTCCACGTCTCCTTTCTCTAGCTCTCCCCCCCCCCCCCCCCCCCTCCCCCACCCGCGTCCACTTTCCCCCTCTTCACTCTCCATCTCAGCTTTCGAACAAATAACATTTTGTGCGAAAGCTGACATTTGGCTGTATAGCTGCTCAATCGCTGAGAACATTTTTGCACCTCCCACGATGAAGGTGAATAACGTTTGGGCGTCGAACTAAGGCGTAAGCAAGTTTTTCTCCAGTCGAAAGAATGTTTCACTGCATTCAGACGGTAGTATTTAGGAGATACAATGCTTTGTTCATGTTGGCAGGCATCTGATACATTCGTCATGAAGTCGACGTGATTTTAAAATGCACTGCAAGGAAGTATTTCAGACTAACTCATCGAAAAATAACGAAATTTTGTCTAAGTGTAGAGCCAATAATTTGTCCATTACTCATATGTTTGAACTTTGCGCAGTTAGTAAGAGCGATATAATTACAGTGAACATGTAGTGATCTTGAAGCAAAAAGGTAACAACTGCTACAGGGACACTTGATTTCAGGTGGGGTTTACGGCTGCACAAGGACTCGCAATCTACCTTGTGCTGCGGTGCAGAAAATATCTCAGTGCTAAAGAACATTGGAAGAAAATGTCTAAGCAGGTATGCGCATATCAGTTGTAAAAATCCAAATATTCCAAATAAGCACTGGCGGATAGGAAAGTTATATATTCCTGATGTTGTGTAGTCGGCCAGCATGCGTCTCCTTACTAAAGTACGTGGCTAGGATGGAGAGCTTGAGCTGTTGGTTCCAATGTTAGATCCTCGATAGATAATAACCGGAATGAGAACAATGCAAGGCCACGTAAAATGAATACTGTATTGCTGAAGATGACACTGCCAATTAATTCCATAAAAATCAAGTCCTGTTTCAATCTCGTGAAGGTTAAGTATATCTTGCAGAAATTTCCTATTCTGATGCAATTCATAAAGTTTTCTCCCCAACAATCCAGACAGCATAACTTCGCTGGTCCTTGAAATCGTCCAGCATTTCAAATTTCAGAAGGTTTGGGTAGACATGTGAACACTATATGAAATGGTTTAAAAAATTCATGTCAGCGGGAGTAGTCGTTGGAGATATCAAAAGTTGCGCTGACCTCATTCATCAGTTGAAAAATCCATCGATATTTATCCTGCTAAATTCTGCTTTACAAAATTTGATGAGAAACAATGAGAACGAAAAATCGATGAAGCATTGCCATGAAGCGTTAATAATTCAGAAAAAAAAACATCTGTGCACCATTCTCAGCTTAAAAGATCTACAAGGCTAAAAGATTTTAGCGAATACGGTTTCTCGTTTCACGCGTTCCCAGCAAAGATTAGAGCGAATTAAATGGCTCTTCTGGTTAATTAGTGGTCGAGTTCTTTCCAGTCATTTTTTAGATCTGACTGAATCGCGGGAATTAATTTATCGAAATGGAACTTAGTGCATTTTTTGAATCCACAGTACTCATAAAATAGATTCCGAATCTTTGTAACAAGATGGTATTACACTGAAAATTACAACGTCAATTATGGATCACCTTGAAGCGATACTGCTATGCTCTTTGTTCTTTTTCTTTTTTGCATTCACGAGTTACACAACATATAGCTAAGCTCGAACAGAAAAGTAAGGTAAGACCTTATCAAGTTGGCGGAACATATCCCAGTTCTCTTTTATTACCGATTTAAAACTAGACGAGCCCGACTTTTGGTGTCAACGTACATTACGACGCGTAAAGACGACTTGACGCCAAGCAAAGCTAGAATTTGAGGAAGCGAACAGAAATTCGCTTTCTCGAGTCCAGTTTCCATGCGACAAATTGTCCGAGTTTGAGGAGAACACCTTCCTTCAATATAGCAGCCCTTCTCAAAATTTGGAGGAACACAGCAGGACTCTTCCAAAAGAATTTTTTAAGCAAAAATCTCGAGGAGAAAGTTTTTTTCTGAATCTGAAACCACCTCCTGAGCTGGACGTTTGGCCTTTAGAAGAGCTGGACGATCAACTCATTTAAATACACAATTCGGAGCGTCGAACGCAAATATTCATTTAAAACTTTGTTGACACCTTCTTTTGTTCGTCAAATTAAGTGGATCCATTGTAACCGCTGCACCGTAAACTCGCTTCCAGGGGCAAAACTACGACCATTCGATAATCGCTGATGGAGTGACGACACAGTCGACAACGTCCGATACAGTCTGACCGACATTTGCAATGATAAGGCTATTAGGAACTGTTTCAGCGACGATCAGCTCCCAAGCCTCCTTGCCACTGCCCGTCGATATGATTTGAAAAAAGCGAGATGCTTGTTTCGAAAAAAAGGGTCCAGTGATGAAATTACCGGCGAAAGTATAATCCACAATTTTAGCCCAAGACGGATGCGAAATAAAACGCGTCGAAATGGCTGCCCCCCGTCATACGTCGGTAAACGAAAGCTGAGTTTGCCTTTCTGCACTGGAAGTGTCCCTGCGGAATCTGCCCTGATAATAAAACAATGCACGCGTGATTTAAATAACCCTTCGCTATATTTATGAAATGCAACTACTAGAAATGCATAAGGATATTGCTACATAGTGCCGCAAAATTCACTCTCCCATTGATCACCTAAATTTTACAACACAACGGCAAGGACGCGCTCCTTTGTTACCATCTCAAAAATTCTGAATAAACAAAGTTTCCGAATATGGCACCGAATGGTCATCTCTTGTGTTTCATGCCACCGGTTTCTACAGCCTTTTCCCGCAGTGAACGTCGAGTAGAAAAACTTGACATGACTCCCATGAGCCGACCCAATTTCTATTTTAAAAAAACTTGCTTGTAGCCAATTCATGGTTTGCCATGATCCGTCATGATGCCTTATGCGACATACTGGTTCACAGAAATGAGGCACTCCAAATGCGTAATAAATGCTGGTCACATATACACAGAACAATAAGGAACAGGCGAAACAGCGTTAGTCGGAACCTGAAGCAAACTGGGACGAGGGAAATTCGTTCTGCATAATCGAAGATGCCGCAACAATTACAAAAACAGGGAACGGCATAACGTGATTTAAAGCGCAGGTATCTGGAATGCGGCTGTCGAGCTCTTCTAAATTTCAACGACAAAGGATTCCCAATAGGCTAAAAAAGCCCTTTTCATCATGATGTACATTATTTTGAAGCCATGAGAATGTCAAAATTCCCGTATGCATCTCTTGCTGCAGCAAGAACGCTGCGTAGTATTTCTTCGAGGTCACCACAATAACAACAATAACAGTATTTTGTGTGATGTAGAGAAACGAGTCGTAAGTTGCGCAAAACATAGCAGAGTTCATTTACACAACAACCGCAGCATTTCGAAACGTTCACGAGTTTCATACAGTAGAACCCGTGCAATCCTTTCGTATTCATGAGAACATAAAAGTGTCAACTCCTCACTGCAAACGGCTGACTACCGTCAGAATTCCATGAAACGGATTCGCTAGTAATGTGCGAGCAACTCGTCCTTCGTTGCCTCTAAACTGAAGTCAAGAGCTGCGCAAAAAGAACTACCCACTGCGGCAAATTCTTTCGAGCAACGCGGAACTTTCGTTCAAAGTGCTGAAAATTTTTCACTACTGTTTCAACTCTCGTGTGAGCAAGGAAAGTCCTCTAGCAGATTGCAATGTGTCAACTGGTTTTTTTTTTTTTTTTTTTTTTTTTTTTTTTTTTTTTTTTTTTTTTTTTTTTTTTTTTTTTTTTTTTTTTTTTTTTTTTTTTTTTTTTTTTTTTTTTTTTTTTTTTTTTTTTTTTTTTTTTTTTTTTTTTTTTTTTTTTTTTTTTTTTTTTTTTTTTTTTTTTTTTTTTTTTTTTTTTTTTTTTTTTTTTTTTTTTTTTTTTTTTTTTTTTTTTTTTTTTTTTTTTTTTTTTTTTTTTTTTTTTTTTTTTTTTTTTTTTTTTTTTTTTTTTTTTTTTTTTTTTTTTTTTTTTTTTTTTTTTTTTTTTTTTTTTTTTTTTTTTTTTTTTTTTTTTTTTTTTTTTTTTTTTTTTTTTTTTTTTTTTTTTTTTTTTTTTTTTTTTTTTTTTTTTTTTTTTTTTTTTTTTTTTTTTTTTTTTTTTTTTTTTTTTTTTTTTTTTTTTTTTTTTTTTTTTTTTTTTTTTTTTTTTTTTTTTTTTTTTTTTTTTTTTTTTTTTTTTTTTTTTTTTTTTTTTTTGCTATGAAAACGAAACGAAAACGATGACAACACAACCACTCGTTTACACTCATTACATGTATGTGGATGGTGAACAAGAACAGGGAAAAATGGAGAGGAAGGAAGGGAGGAAAGGAGAGGGGAAGGCAAGGAGGGCAAAACAAAAATTCACGACGTTAAGTCGAATAATGTTATTTACGGTGATGGATGTCATCCAAGAATTCATCTGTGTTTTCAACGGATCAATGTTACTTCTAAACTTTCGCCTTTTTCTTTTGTGAAGATGAACTTAAGGTATACATGTCTCGGTGACACTGTTCGAACGACGCTCAAAAGAGAAAAATCCAGTCAGTAAACTGAATACCTCGCGATTGGGATAGAAAAGGAGAAGCAGTTCATACAGCCAGAATCCCTTCTCCCATTCCACCCTTTGGGCGTCACCTAAAGATAGCACAAACTGCAGTAAAGAATTCTTGTTTTGTTAAACTTCCTCCCAGAAACAAACCTCCTTGACCAAAAGAATACTCGGAAATCGATCACATTCATCAAGGAAATCTGCCTGACTGGATTATGAGCAAATGAGTTGTCATCCTCCTTTCACTTGTTCTTGAAAACTCCACCCGCTAGGTGAATTTGATCTCGTTTTCTGCAGCAGCATCTATGGAAGCATCTAAATGCAAGATAATCTATGGAAGCATCTACTTTTAGTTGACAACGACGACAGCACATTGCAAAGCTGCATTCAAAACTGCGTGTTTCAGCTTTCATATCATCAATTGAAATGGCAGAGGTAAGGAGATTGAAACCACAACACAACAACGGTATATTATTGACTTGACCGCACTAAAGGCAGCTACTTCTTCCATCAGTACGTCCTCCACAAAAACACTTATGAGTGAAATTCACTTACGAATGCGCACATTGAATATTAGAAAGCGCTTCTCGTCCATATAGGACTAATCTAACGTGCTTCAAACCAAAAAAATAAAGTCAGGGAGGACCGAACAAGCAGAAGAAAACAAAACATGGGACGGAAATTAACGATTCTCGACCCTATCCTAAACGGCATCAAATTGGACAATCCCAGAAGTATCAACAGCCCTAAGGCGCAAATGTTCACCAAAAGGAGGGGGAGATAAGGAATCCAGTTCCACGTATTCCGAAGAATGCTTACTGCGGGAGTACTTCGGAAGCGAATAGAGCCATGATCGCTGAATCTGGCAGCCAACATCAGCGCCACAGCCGCCATCAACTTCCTGTCCGTTTTCTTGACCACACCCTAGAAATACGCTCAACACTAGCACAACGGCCGGCACGTAAAAGCTGGTTCACCGACATCGGTTCGCTCCTCAGGAAACATTCTTCGATGGACGAAACATTCGAGGCAATTGCGTCGTATTTGCAAAAAAAAAAAAAAAAAAAGAAAAAAAAATCACGACCGCTGAAATCCGTAGAAGTAGAAGGGCATAGCATACGTTTCACTTTCAGTGGATAATCGTCAACTAAAAGAAAGAAAGGAACCCTCGTTTAAACGACTGCAGGTGACAGATTTTATTCAACGATGAAATTTTCAAATAAATTTCCAACAGAAAATTTCCAAGGGTGGAGCCTTTCTTCCCTGCATATGTGCACCAATGAAACACTCCAAACAAATTCGGCTCACACTGAGCAAATCTATAACTACAAATACTCTATCTGCCGAGTGCAGCAAGACCGAAATAGAAAAAAGACCAACTTTAGTGCCGAAAATGAGGGCGTGGACTCAGACAGCAACGACCAACCTTGAGAATGACCTTTTCGTAGAGAACGCATGCATGAGCCAAAGTTCGGTTATAACTATAGCAGGCTCATGCATCTACAGCAACTCTTTTGGTGCTGCAAGCAGCAGTCCAATATGCATATTCGATGAATAAGGATTGAGATAAATTCTCAGTTTCTGTCATGAAAATCATTTTCTTCTATGACTTCTCCAATTTAAAGAGCGGATCAATTCAAGTTTGCTATCATAAATTAAGGAAAGAGGAAGGATGGTATCTTCTTGAGAAAAAATATTTCTGATGCAAAAAGTTTCCTTCCTACCACAGGCAAAGATAGGGAGAGGGGGGGAGGGGAGGGGGAGGGTTAGTCGTTACTGCAACAAGCGAATGGAGGGAAGCGTGATCTCACTGCTCTCCTCCTGTTGTACAAGACTGAGAAGATAGCGTTGAGTGGTCGTTTTACTTTGCGTTAGTTTTTTTTTTTTTTTTTTCAAAACCAGAACACATAAGGACCTAACTTTCTCGCTCACTTCAAAGCATGTTCAGAATCATCGGATAGGGCCTAGTGGAGGCGCTTTAATTCTGCTTCAACCTTCTTCCAACGATATCTCGCTCTCAATATATGATCAAACTGGACATTAGTTATTCCTCTCGCTGAGAAGTTCCGTGTGCAGGATCTGCCCATCTCTTTCAGTACAGATCAGAACCGTCGTTTCTACGTGTCATGGAATAAGACAAAACAATTTACTTCTGAATCCTACTGTTCGTGATATAAACGCGAAGAAAACGAGTACGAAATGCGTCATCAGTAAACTCCATCACTTTTTTTCAGTGGCAAATGAAAAGATTGTACTCTTGAAGTTTTCTCAACTGCATACATTAATGTAGTTACAACGACAACGTGAAGATGGAAGAGAGAAAGAACAGCGCATACAACGCACAAGGAAATNCACTTTTTTTCAGTGGCAAATGAAAAAATTGCACTCTTGAAGTTTTCGCAACTGCATACATTAATGCAGTTACAACGACAACGTGAAGATGGGAGAGAGAAAGAACAGCGCATACAATGCACAAGGAAATAAAAAAAATAATGGAGTGGTGAAGAGACTAAAGTATGCTTATGTGAAAGCCACACATCCCGCATGACACCTTTAAACTGGACACAGCTGTAAAAACAGGTGTTGTTTAAGGAACGAGGGGGGAGGAATAGAGAACGGTGGAAGTTGTCACTCTCTTGTCACTCCGGCTGCAAACACCTACCTGGCCTCCATCAACAACATGAAAACCAGAAACAGGTTCGAAAATGAAAAGCATGCACTTCTGCTCGCCACTCAATACTTCATAATTCGAGTTTCGCTGAACTTCTCAACGAAGCTTAGAGTGCATATTGTGCCCTCACTTTTTTGGAGGAGTAGAATTTCACGCTCCTTTAGAAATGTTTTTCTTCTTTCCACAAACATTCTCTGCTCCTCCACTATCCCGTCTTGGGTATCTTTTAAAAGATATTGTGAAGTCTTTCCTCAAATTGTAAGAACACTCACAATAAAGTTTATGAAACCAGAAATCATTGCCTTTATGCCATATAGTCATCCGCTAGTTTTATAGATAGGGGCATTTCTAGGACGAATAATGTTTGACCAATTGATGCTGCATTTAGTGAAAACAAATCGAAAATATTCGATCCCTCATTGAAACTGAGGTTTTTTTCTCGCTTCAAACGCTTAAGAGATCGTCGGTAAGCGATAAGCCTACCGCACAATGACTTCAATCCATTCGTAAGCTGAGCGCTACGTTTAGCACATATGAAATATACTTTTGGTGGCGAATCCCCATAGGGTGGTGTTAAAACTTCATAAGAGAGAACCATTAGGAAATAGATTCTAACTAGACTCTGAGAAAAAGCCATTAAAATCAACGAGATACACTTTAATAGAACTTTCTTTGGCTAATGTCCACTTGCTCCCTACTGACTACAGTCCACGCTATGAACAATGAAGTTAAATATCGGCAGGAATTAGAGCACTTCGCTTGTTGAGATCATAAAAAAGGATGCATTAATGCTATTTCTGCGTGAAACTGAAACCACAAACTGATCCCAAACCTTTGGATCTTGAATGGAAATTTTTTTTTTGAACTGTTGAAAACTTCTTGCTCTTTGTTCGAACAAAAATAAAGTTGAAAAAAGTTGCAACGATGGAGGCATAACGTTTTTCCCAGGCACTCGCAACGGGACTAAATGAACATCGATGAGCTTTGAAGATCAATTTGTGGCGCTTCTATGAGCAAATTATGAAAATTACATGAGAAAAAAGATTGAGAAGGAATTCAGCCTTATCTACTATAATTTTATCATCAAATATAGTTTCAAAATGAAGGTGTATCCTACAACGGAGGGAAGTGGTTCTCCCATGAAGATTTTCTGAGGCTCGTTTCGCATTTCTTCCTCGTTCTTCCACAGTTTTAAACCTGCACAGATCGGATTTCAGCACCACTGCACTCCGCAGTTAGGCATTGACTCAATTGATAACTGAGATGATTCCCTGTCAATTTTTGGAGGTATCGTGTGTTGGTTCCTGGGAGGTATAGAAACAAACTTTCAGGTGGCCTTATCTCATCAAAACAACGCCATACAGCTTCTTAAAAAAGTGGTTTGCCACAAGTGAATTTTGATGCGCTTGGGCCTCGGCTTAAGTTCCGATCTGATCGGCATTGCCAGACTTTAAAAATTTTTTATCTAGCTGAAAACCCCGAAAAAGATTACCTGCTACCTGGCTGGGTTTCTGCGGTAGAAAAACATACCTCTACCTCTAGGGCGAAGAGCACTCTGTGTTCTGATCTTCGCTATGCAGAGGCCCAAGCGCATCAAATACTGCTCCCTCTCTCACATCTCTCTCACCCTAAGACATAAGTTTCTTCACGGACTTGCATGAAATATGTGAAGTCCAACTCCAGTTCTCCCTCACCTCCATCAGTGGCAGGCGACAGATGATGAAGCTGAGAGGGAAGAGAGGAATTGGGAGAGAAATGCGAGACAAAGGAGGCAGAAAATGAAGGAGAGGGGAGAGGGAAAGAGAGAGAGAGTATAGAGCTCTCCACAATTCACATAGATAAATAGAGCATTCAAAAGCGAATTGTTGTTAACTCTCCTCTGTAAATTATCACCACTTAGAGTCAATGAAAGCATATGAAAGAATGAATGAATTTCGTGAGCAACTTACAATAACTCCAATTAACCTCAGCACTTGTTTCTGAAAAGAGTTGTCGTGCTCAAGGTTGAGAAAAAAGACTGGGATCATATATGAGAGGCAATTTTGGGTGACCTCTGTAAGCACGATTCCGACAACTTCTGCCACACCGCTCGAGACGCCTCTTTCACCAATTTCGTCACGATCTGTTTTCACCTCTCATTTCCTTGAACGAAGCCAAAAACATCTGGTACGAATGTCCTTACGATAAGCATCACCACTCCTAAATAACATCAAAATAATTCAAAACATCAAAAAGGTGTTGTAATTTTTTCCTGCTTTCTAAAGTACGGATGATTTTAAGAACCAAGAAATCGGTATGCCACGGTAGCTAAAGCTGTTGAGCAACTATTCACAGCAGCACTTGCTAGATCACGACTGTTTGTTGGCGACAGCAGTAAGGACACAGGTAAATACAACAGCGATCAGCAAAACAGCGAGAAATATTAGCACGTTTCAAAACGCTTCCAAGCGTCAATTCTGAGGGATTGCGGAAAATGTGACTCTGTCGAGCTATGGTCACTTGGCCAGGCCACGAGGTTGAGAAGTAGTTGGAACAGCCATGAGCGAGAGAATCCGTGTCCTTTGGCTACGAAAGTGAGGTGATCGATGACTCTACATTGCAGAAGGTGAATTCGTGACCCTCATCGCAAAAAATGGGAATCTGTGATCCCGTTTACGTGACCCTTAGTAAGCAGTTATTCTTGTTTTATTTCTTAGCTTCAGTTCTATGTGAGTATTAATTTGAACTCCTCTTACGCGAACGAGTGCTCCTCAACGGTTTTACACTTGATTAAGCGAAAAATTGGCACATCCTCATGCAGATGATTCCACCATAGAAGTCCTCGTCCCATGTGAGCAGCGACACAAATTTCTCCCGTGCGGATAATTACACGTTGACTTAATCAGCGCTGAATTTCCAGACGCCAATTCTTTTTTGAAGATACTGCAGCAAGACAACGGCCAATTTTCAGAGATGGACAAAATTGACTGAAGCTTCAGGTACATGCCTCGGATGCTCTACCGATTCTGAACTGATATTCTTCTTTCAGACATGAGAATGAAGCTTCCGATTGCTAGATCTTTGTTAAATCCTCTAGGTGCGCGAATCTGTCTTTATATCAGTTACTTCTTCGTTAGTTTTTCGTCGCTAAAGAGGAGCCGATGCTATTCGCATTGAGTCTGAGAAGTGCTTCTCCTCTATTAAGTTTTTAAAAGAGCACCTTCGGATTTGCTAGAATCAGTTCTCTTGCATTTCTAGTTTCTTATTAAACATTACTTCGTTGGCCGCCCGAGCGACTCCACCATTTCCATTTCGGCCCCCAGAAGGAACCCAAAAATTCTTCGGAAATATCTGTAAGGTCGGCTGATTTGATGAACACTTTAAACTTGGCGGCAGGGGGTGCCTATCATCGGATCCCATTACATTCGTCGACTTAGCTCAAGAAACGGACCCAGCCGTGGCGTTTTGCCTCAAATTTCCTTTGTTCCTTGCAATGTCTGGAAATGAGCAATGCTATTGCGCGTTCGCACGTTGTTCTTTTTCTTTCCTTTCCTCGTACATTTTGCTGCCCCAGCTGGTCAAGTTTTCACTCACTCGCCCGCTCCCTCTGCTCCGAAGGTACGTAATTCTCTAGCCGCAAGCAACGCGTTTCCATCTCGGCAGTAGTAAAGAAGAAACTGTGCTCCTATATATCTGAATTTTAGTTTCTTCTGGAATTCCGCGCAGTCCCCATTTTCTCACTCTCGCTAATTGCTTCCTATCCTCTAGTGCAACCATGACGTCGCATCGATTTCGCGCAACTAATATGCAAGAGTAAAAAGGCAGATAGGCATTTGTGCCATTCTGATGAAGCCACTATTGCCCGTCTTCCCATTCATCACCTCATTTGATTCTAGCTATCTCTCGCTGCATTCATGTCGTTGCGGAATAAAATATACAGACAGTGGAGGCTACTGACGTTTTGCATATATTATCATCTACATCCAGGGAACCTTGTGATCATGTGAAACATTTATTGGACCTAGTTTACAAAACGATAAACGCGTTCATATACTAAGAAAAAGACCTCAATTCATGACTGGTCGTATCTCGAGGGTTATCACTGATCATACCTTCGGATAATGCGCATCAAATTAACATGCGAAAATTAATTTCATGCACAAGTCGTATCGGGACGAATAAGACAGTGTTGTCTATTTCACAACTGTAGGTTTGCTCTGAACGATCTTTCAGTATTAAAATCACTTCAGCGCTTTGATGCTCCAGACATGTCCTGGTGAAATATGGCTGTCTGATTCCTTGTCATCACTCGGTTCCGGGTATAATGTGTTTCGTTCAGATAGGTCTTGCGACATGAGAGGGTGTGAAACTGCTACTTTTGCGAGCAATCTTTTTTTTGAAGGAAATGAAACGGTGTCGCTGAATTCTAGATGTGAACTGGTAGGTACTGACTTTTCTTGTGCAAGCTTCTATCATTATTGTTTCATAGTAGTATATCGTCATCTTGGTCGTATTTTTCAGGAGACTAGGGGAATTTTCGTTTGTTCGAATGACTGATGTTTTGGTGTGTATTATTCACCAATTGTTAGCGACATGAATATTCCACTTTCTCGAAGAAAAAGTCATAATGTAAATAAGTGATCTCGTTGTCTTTGTTGATGTTCCTACCAACGTAAATAATCCGCTGAATTCGTTGCTTAGTAAAAATGTGGCGTTAATTAGTAACCAGAGCTTAATTCCCACTTCTTCAACAAGTGATCACAATGGCAATGGTTTCGATATTGTTGAATGGACAAACTATTCCTTGCACTCCTTTCTTGTAGTTGTTTTTAAATGGAATTTCGAGCCAATTCGTGTCGTAGTTTAGAGGATATGTATGCTGTATTTTTTGATTTGGTGGATCGTTTTGTTGTCAAAACGGTTGCTCACTAAGAAGTAAAGCGCCTGGTGCTCGGATGCCTCGCCCCTCTCCACCGTATCACATTGAAACGATGTTTCCTTTGAAAGGGTAGACGAGGAATAGATAAAGCGGCAGTATTAGGAACATGCTGCAGACATGACAACTAGGTATAGAAGAAATGAATGCACACTGAACACAAGTCACGTTGCAGCGTTGGGGCCACACCACTTCCGGTTTCATAAACAAACTATTTTACGACCGATGAAACTTTTGCTCTCCTTTAGCACAAAATAATGTAGCTTAAGAAACTTCCGAAGTGGTAAAATATAACACAGTATAGTTCTCGATGCCTTTGAAGCACCAAAGTATAATAATTAGTGAACTGGCAGCAGTTGTTCCTAAAGATTCTGCTAACTGTAGTTTCTTTACTAGTGATCACACATTGTTTCTTTCGTTTTTCCTCGCTTTGAACTCTTGGAATTGAAAATAAGTTGCACATCGTCTGCGTATATGGCTATCGTTCCAGAAAACGGCATTTTTCAGAGGTCGGAAAGCTACAAGGGCTATAGAAGGAGAGGCAACAGAGGAGGAGGAGGGAGATGACAGTATGTTATGTGGCTCCGACAGCGAAGGGTGTCTCATGAGGCATTGTGACTTATAAAAATTTCCACCCTGTGTCGCTGTCAGACAATCTTTTTTAAATAAACTGGAGGTGTTTCCGTTCACTGGAATTACTTCCAAGCAGCCGTTTATGATTCTCTTATCGATGTATGTGCAACGATGAATAGTTGTGGCAATAAAAGTGAAATCCAAGTATTTCTGGTAAAATGGAGAGAAATCCAGACCGGGGTGATATACCTTGGTTAAACCTCTCACCTTATGCCTCAAGAAGGTGTGCAACAATATCTGTTAAATCTGTTAAATCTGTGGAAATCTGTTAAATGGCCATAGAGAAAGTGCGTTTTTGAGCTAATATTAGTACTGCAATTTTCAAAGTCTGTGAGGTAGTTTTGTCATAGTGCTTCTTCACTGCCTACGATTTGGTTGTTGATAAAGTCCTCGGCGACTGAAATATAACTGCATGGAACTGACGCTTGAACAGCATTCTTGGATTCGTGAAATTAGAATCCTCGATAAGTATGAAATCTGTGTGCGATCAAAGATTTCAGCTTTTTGTTTTTGCGGCACTTGTTGAAGGACGATGCAACCGCCATTTTTGTTCATGTTCTTAACGAATTGTTTCATTAGTTGGATCTCGATATGGAGTGGTGGGAGAAACGTTTGCTTCTTGCCCACTGATGGCTTTTTAATGAAGCTTGTTGCAGCTATAGCCATATTTCCTTTTGAAGGCTATGTCACTTTTTTTCAAAAATCGTGCTTCACCAACTTATCCAAAAAGCAGACATAACAACGAAGTTTCTTGCATCCAATTTGCTGCATAAGCAAATTCTTCTCAGTCCCTACACCAATATAAATAGACAATTGATGCATGATAGAAGGGCTTCTACACGAATGTTCGATATTTTCATAACGTTTTCTAAGCTTCGTTGATAGAGCACTTTGATGAGCACAATATCGCCCACAAATGTGCAACCAAGCGCATAAAGTTTTCCTTTTTCGATTGCCTCACTACCGTAAGCATTCAACGCAGTTGCAGGAAGCATTATGGGAGCTCGTAATTTGTCTTGATCTCTAAGTGTCACCTCAGAGTACTCAAAATAAGATTGTTTCATAAATCGATGATGTTTTTTCTTCATTTTTCTTGAATTTGGCACAAATCTAGCAGAACGCTTTTCGTTTGGTTAAGCAAAATCTTTGTGAAGAGCTCGTCTTCTCTGAAAAAAAATCTCTGTTTGCACTGATTATATGCGCATACGAATACAGTAACGGACAAAAAATAAGAAAGTCAAAGTTGGCAACACGAGCCAACTCAGAAGAATAACTGAACTATTGAGCTGTTAATTGTCAACCGAATGCTTTTCGTCAATTGATTGATATAAGGAAAGAGGTGGTTTGAAGTTTTCACAGTGTCAGGATAAATATTTGCATACATCGCCTTTTTAAACGCTTTACTTGACTCATAGGTATACAAGCATCATATCCATTGTCTGAAATACACCTTCATTTTTGAATCTAATAGCCCTAAAATATCCCAAAATTGTTCAGACATCCTTGCAAATAAAATGAGAATATTTTCAAAACTAAGCTGATTAATTTTTTGAAGACTGCTATCGCAAATTTTTTCAGCTCTCACTTATCACAATAAGAAGAAACGTTCTTCTTTTCGAATTTAAGAAGCACTTCTGTCTCCTTTCTGGTGACGTGTATAATTGCCAGATGTGCTAGAGAGTGGTGGAACATGATTTAAAGAGAGTGCACGTGTTTTTGCAACGCTAATTGCTCGGCCATTTTGAGGCCAAAGTTCCTCTTTTTCATTCATACCATAGTTGTTCCTCTTGGATTTCAGATTGCCTTTCGAGATAGACCTTGCTGGATAGCACGCCTTTTCTTCGTTCACTTTTCATTGTTTCTAAGTTGTTGAACTGCGTTTGCATCCAATTGAGGTGATCTGTTGTTTGGCCAATGTTTTGCTCCATTCTTAGCCCTACGTTTGGTCAATTTGCCAGAAACTAGGTTGTATTTTCCATTTAGAGGAAACTGCTGAGTCGCACAAATAGTGGCCTCTTTACTCCACACTTTCTCCTTCCCTTTGTTTTCACCGTTTCTCATTGAGCTTGTCCTTCCAACGAACGTCTTCATCTCTTATTCTGCTACAGGTATGACAGTACTCCATTCCACTATGACCGAGATATTATTTTTCTTATATTTTGGCTGCACCTTCGCTAGCAGTTCTTAATTAGCCCTATTCATTTCCTCTCGTTTAAGAATTAAATGAAGTGTTACTCTGTTGATCCAATAAGATTGCATGCTGTGCTCGTGACACTTTTTAATATAACCGTCTGGAAACGAGAATTTAAAGAATCAGTTGAGCATACTTTTTTCATAGGGGGAGAATTCGCCTTCTGCCTTTGCGTCGATGATTGACCGAATTTATTCGAATGCATTCGGTCTTAACTGAGTTTTACTTGCCAACCACCACATTTGGTCAGTTACTAACTGGAAGAAATTTCGATCGATTGCCATTATAGTTGTAAGCTTGGCTTAATTTACATATATAAATGATGTTGAGAAAAAGAACTGAGTCCGAAATGCATAAAATTGGCTTCTCATCATGTGCAGTCAGCTGGCTTGATTTGAGTGGAGCTGTTCCCATCCACAGCTGCGCGTGCTTGTGTGGTTGTTTTGTGCGGCACTGTAGTTGCGAGAGAAATCAACGCCAAATGGGTGTCTCCAAGCAGGCAAGAATTTTGCGGTGAACATTAGATATGCGAAAAGTGCACCCAGAACTGGTTGTGTATCACTGCACTCCCGACTCGTCCCGCTCAACCCCATCATGAAATCAAACGTCATTGGGACGCAACGCCATACGGCTTATTTTCGTCAAATTTCGCCTGCATTTTGTATGGCAATTGTCATTCTCATCAAATGCCGCTATTTGATCGAATGATCAGTAAGCTATTTGTGTGGGAGTACAGTTGCTGTAGCACTTACCTGAGTATATTGACACGTGCCGAGATATTCCCCTCACCGGACGTTAGCGCTGTAAACGATTTTCATTGCTGGTATGAGAAGAACGTGGCGGGCTTTCTGCGTTCTCGTTTATATCAACTGCCGCAGTACCTAAGGCGCTTGCAAGAATCCGTTCACAGAGTTGCGGTATCGGGTAGAAACAGCAAAAAACTTGCGTTGTTTTCGGCAAACGAATGATGAGTAGCTGTCATTAGTAATGGTGACAGTTGTGTGCTGTTACTGCGTTCGTCGTTAAAGAGGCAAGGTCACCTATTAGTGGCACATGGGAAATTTTATTCAAATGAGCCATTTATGAGGCGTGGAACTGTTTGCTGAATGGACTGTTGTGATTGGCTTGTGCGAAGTCGGCGACCTGTGCACATTTCTGTCCTGAATTAGTCACTAGTTCTCAAATTTCCCAATTTTCACTCGTTAGTTTGGGGGAAACTTCTCCTATGTGAAGATTTTATTCTCTTAGCTGCTAGGGTGATTTCTTGGAAGAAAATTTACACAACAAGCTAATAACATTATGCATCAAATTTATACAGTAATTACTCACTGCGTTCTACACCAAACTCTAATAACATTCAAAGACAATTAGGAAAAAACTCAAAATAGGATGCAATATAATATGCGCTTTTGCAGCTCAGAATGAATAAAACCTATGCAGTGATTCGCTTAGGTCTTTTTTTTCTCATTGAGCCGATCGTTCGCATAAAATCTTTACAAAAGACTCGTTCTCCCCGTATTGGATCGGAGTGATATGCCATCTGCTCGGCAAAACTTTCAACCTTGTTTTAGTGCCCATACGTTTCCTAAAAATTAACGGTTCGACTCCGCGAGCGGAATAGAGGAATATGCTAAGGATCTCTTTAACTTTGCAATGCTACCTTTAATCGTTTTCATCCTGAAACTACCGGACGAATGAATAAAAATGAGCGCATACATACACACGCATACAGTTACGGATACAACCTTGCCGTCATGCCTTTTGCAAACGTCAGTTCACAAAAGCGCACAAAAAAGGCGAGGAGATGAGGAATTCTGTCCTCCAAGGATAACCTCTTGCTACTCGAACGTGGGAACCATTCGGAAGCAGAATAAAAAAGGGTTGCCAATGAAACAGCTCACTTAGAATTGGGCTTGAACTCTATGGTGGCCGCTATACAGTGTTAAATTATCACTCATCCATTCATTCATCCAGCTATCCACTATCATTCAGAAGGCAAGCTTAGTTCATCGGTGGAGTAAACTACGCCTACTCGCTTCCATTCTTTCCTGGGAAATACTTAAGTAATGAGTGAGGTGCGTTCAAAATATAACATGTACCGCCCACGTTGCTAGTGATGTTTATTGGTAGTGCACTAATCGAATTGCATATGTACGCGTACACTTAATACGCGAAGAGTGAATAAATGAGTGTGAATATTTTGGGCATTTTAAATTGCTCAATTAAAACTATTATACTTAACGATGCCTTAAGATTAAAGACGCTGCGAAAATAAGGCAACTGACTCCGCTAATTCCATTGCGCTCTTTCTCTTCTTGGTGAATGAATCTTTTTGTGCTGCTGGTTTCGACCAACTTGCTGAATTTTAATTCTGTTAAATATAGGATCTTCACTATGTTTGCAAACTGGTGAATTCAACGTTTTTAGTTGTTTTTATTTTTTTTTCAGATCCTCAAAAAGCTGGTCTGAGATGTTGATTCCTGTATTATTTTGTGCTCCAGCCTTGAATTATCTGTTTACATTTCTCACACATAAGTGATTGTGCAATCGTTAACTTGATATCATCAAACCCATAAAATGCTTACCGTTAAGGCTGCCGGTTCTAAGTGATGACACCAGTTTCTGTGCAGTTTACGCTTTTTTTTTGCAAAAATAAAAATTCATGCATTCGCAATCCCTTTTTGCAAATTTCAGCAAAAAAAAAACATCATGTGATGTGGCCGTCTCGTCATTTCGTCTCACGGAACAGGAAATCTTAGACGATGGAATTCTTGGTCTGATGTGCACCACAAGACCTCTGGAAGTAGATACCCGCTTGGTCCCCTTTCAGGTGGAAGGGGTGGTGATGATTACTTAATGGCGATGAGCTTACGTATGCAAACGTTTGAAAAGTGCTATTTCTAGATGAAGATTTGTGAAGTCCGCCGTTTTCCTTTAGAAAAAGCATCGTATTAATCGCTGTGTTGCCGTTGTTACATACTACTAAGAATTTTGGTTAGATCGGTGAAGTCACCAGAGCCTCATGTCACGGAAAGCGTTTTGCTATACTTTCACACCTGTTATAATGCGATCATTTTATATCACGCCTGTTATAATGCGATCATTTCATACGATGCAAATATATCTATCTGTTCAGCGGTGATGAAAAAAGTCGAAAACGCTATAAAACATCGTAGTGTTTGTTTTCATTTTGTCATGAGCAATGCTCGTTTCGATAAGGTTCACAACAGCATAAGAAATGTACATAGTTTCTTGCATGTTGATGATCTTATGCTCGTTTTTCTTATTTTCAATACAACATAGTTTGCTTGTATCGAAGACGTCTTGACGCTGAATTATATTGCGTTTTTTGAAATTCGAATATGAATTTTGAAATGTATGGCTTCCAACCGCTTTTCAAATCAGTACAGCTACTGTGGTCATGGCTAATGCGAGAACGTAGCAGTGATTAGTGAATGATTAGAAGCGGAAGATTAGATCTCTCAATGTGAAGTGTGAACGCAGCAAAAGTAAAAGAGGTCATCGACAATAACGTTGACTTGTCTCCTTGAGTGCGCTCTAATTAATTTTAGAATTAATTATGGTACGCTAGAAAAAGTGCTGAGATTCGATGAGAGAAGTTTATCATTACACACAACATAAACGCTAAGCTTTCCTTTTGTGAATGTAGATTTGATGTGCATCATATATAGAAAGAGATCTATCACTATGAGCACAAATATCCATCAATATTTGACGGTCGGAAGATAGAGTGGCTAGCTGAATAACGACTTGTATAAAGTGAATGCTTCGCAACTTTGTCCAATATTGCTGTGTATGTGAAATATTGGCTGAAGCATGGCGCCGACTGTGGATAGACTGAAAAATTTTATTCTGCGGTTTTTGGCGTCCAACTTTGCAGTTCTGCTCTGACTTAGTCGCTCAGTTTGTGCTAGCTTTTGGCTGATGACGATCGACTAATTTTTTGTTCTTTCAGTTCAAGCGTCTTTATTGTTGAAGTAATTTTATGAGTGACAAATCCAGTTGATTTTTGCAACTCAGGTGTATATCGCTTTATTTTCAAATGCTAATAAATTCCCTTCATAGCTCGATTACCATATATCTGAACGCATAACCCCAGCGCATTTTTGTGGGTCACATAAAATTTAATTGGTCACGCGTGCCCCTTCTGTCGTTATCAAAACCATCACAGCAGTGCTATTATGCAGTGTTAAACTCCTAGCGGTGCTCTAATGTGCAGCACTGAATGTTTTTTTTTCGTTCTTACTCGTCTGCTTGGGAATCGTACCGTGATAAGTATTCTTGCAAACGGCCTATGGTGAAAGCGTGAGGTCGAGGCGTATGTTGTGAAGTATGGGGATGGAGGAAGGGGCATCATGCAGCAGTGCTTGAATATCCAACGTGTCGTATTACTTGCTGTGCCAAGTAATCAATGATAAACTCATTCACACTTCTCTCTTTTTTAAATAGCATTTCTTTTGAATGTCGCCTAATGAGGCTGCTTACCTGGGCATTCTGTTAATTTTATCTCCGCCACAAAGCGCTTCACCATTACTCAATCAACTTCTTCACTAACGATGATGGGTATTTTTTTCTCCTCGTTTGCTTTCAGCGTTGCATTTAAAACAACGAATTTCTCTGGCAGAAAGCATTCAGCAAATGTCGTCATTAAGCAATTGCTCTACACCTTAAGCAGGTTAATAGGGTTGTATTGTAGATCAGTGTGCCATTCTACTTATTCTATTTATTGGTGTTCTTTCAGCTGCATCATGATGACATTACTTAATTGACACTCTTTGTTATTGTTTGTTGTGTTGCAAATTTCGTTAATTTGTTTGTACTTGTTGATTATGAATGTTTTTGATGAGCAGTGAAAACGTTGCAATGCAGAGTGGAGCCATGATCTCTCGATTGCTGTGTCAGTGCTTAACAATTGAACTGCTAAACATTTCCATTTAGCAGCACTTGTGTTGACAGCATCTCACGAACATGAAGCTCCCGTCAACATATACGCTTCAACTACTTAGACTTCTTTTTGCTTATTACACTTGCCTCATTCTCTATGGGCCTTACCTTACTTTTGATGCTATCATGAGTTCAATAAAGGATCAACCAATTAAAAGCTATTCTTTCTGAATCTCCAAAAACTGCTTGATCTCTATTGTCGCGATATTTGTTCATTTTTAAAATTGTAAAATGCTCTATAGTTTTTTTCTTCAGCCATTATAACGTATGCGGCTAATTTGGTAGAGTTATTCAATCATATTTCAATATCCGATAGGCGTGTATCAAAGCAATGTTGTGCCTTTAAGCAGTTCTCTGATAGATAATTTCCTCTGACTAGCTAATTTTGTATTCATACAAGCTTTCGACAAATACAATGAGTGTCCATTCATCGACATATGATGGTAATTAAATTGTAATTTAATGTTATAACGGTGAAAAACTTTTACTGAGGGCATTCGGCTTAAAGATTGAAATGAGAGTTTAATATCGGAAAGCGGTGAAAGATATTCGCAGTTTCAACGACTGAAAATTTGAAAAACAGACAGATTTCGTGCCGACGCCAAGTGTGAATCGGACATGGAGCGTTTCGCTTAGCCTCTAAATAGTTATAACTCTACCAAATTAGCCGCATACGTTATAATAGCTAAGGAAAAAAACTATAAAGCATTTTACAATTTTAAAAATGAACAAATATCGCGACAATAGAGATCAAGCAGTTTTTGGAGATTCAGAAAGAATAGCTTTTAATTGGTTGATCCTTTATTGAACTCATGATAGCATCAAAAGTAAGGTAAGGCCCATAGAGAATGAGGCATCTGTAATAACTTGTTTGTGAAGATGCTACAAACAAATTGAGCACGCACGCCCCTTGTTTACCAGTGGAAAGCAGCGAGCGCACAGCCTCACACAGCTTCCCGACCAGCTGCTATCGATAAGCTTTGTAGTTGCTCCAAATGTGTGGCCTCTCAATCGACGACTCCCATCACCATTTCATCGGCACGCTTCCACGCCCTCAGCCACTCACTCATTCGCATGAGCTGGCGCTTAAACGACGAAATTTCTTGAGCAGCATGCTTCTTGTCCCGTTTCTTGGCCTATTTCCTCAGAACTACTAACGGCATTTTCAGTTATTCCTATTATCTACTTACTGGTGACATTTAATGCATCTATAAGTGACATTGTTGTTTTATTTGTTTATACATTCGAAGCTTCGTAAACAGTTCATACTTTATGCTTAATTTGTGGGTAATATATACTTATAAAATCATAAAAGCACTTTATAATTCATCATTCCGAGATCTAATTAAGCGCGATTGAGCTCTCAAGAGTTTATGTGATGAATGTGTTCAGAGGATGGCTTGTAAATATTTGCAGCAGATGGTTTACTTTGCCATCCGCATTTCATCAATTGTTGAAGTTTGAATACCTTGTGGGGCATTCATTACTTTTAAACGAATTATTCTCTTCAGTCTTTCGTACGCACTTTAAAACGGCCAAATAGCGTACTAGAAAAACTCAACAAGAACGAAGTAATGGCGCGAAAATTGTTTCGACAGGTTTATAACATTTAGTAGATAGGAAAAATGTGGTACATTATTTGAATGAATCTTTCTGGTGCTGCAGCTCGTAAACTTGCCATTTTCAGTGAAGCACGAACTTTTATAAGCTGAATAAATGCCAAATATCTTTCCGCTCCTCATATCGCATCAGTCGTTAACTATTATAAATGGACTAACACCGAGTTAACTCAATTAAAATTCATAAGCGTTATAAATTATAGCAGATTTCAGAGGATGGCTTGTTTGAGAATTTGTAATGGGAAGGTGTTTTCTTAAAAATGTGATGGCGTATGCGCACCATATAGACGTGGTGGAAATTTATTTGTATACATGTTATATACATATGTGTGCGTATTTATTTATCATTTATTTATTTATTTATTTACTTATATATGACAGCACATAGCATTTTTTTCAGTTTTCTTAGGAAATAATGGGGCAAGGACATTTCGATTATGCTTATCTTCTAGAGCTTCAAAAATTGGCCCATGCGGTTGAGCAGGGAAGTGAGCGGGGGGAGGGAGGAGAGGGAGGATTCGAGGCAACACAACGTTTGTTTCATGCGATGACTGAAAGAAAGTATGGGAAAACAAACTTGTTTGATGTTTGTTTGGGTGATTTGAACTAAAACTATTTACGTTAGAGTAAAATTCGTCATCCTCTTTTTGGAAGTCCTATGCAGTCATACTTTAGCCGCATAAGTGTTGGCATTAGATCGTATTCGTATCGATGACGTAATTAACAAGTTTTTCTCAATAATTCCAAGCCTTGCTGGCTGAATAAGCAAGGAGTCGATTAGCGGAGCTCATTTATGCCGTTATCACGACACTCTACTCACCGTTGACAAACAGTGCCCACCCTTTGATAACCACCAATAGCGCCACTACGATCGATAACCAACACCTGTGTATTGTCAAATTTCTATCAGTGGTTACCCACATAGACGACATTGTTTTTTGTACTCGTTTACACCGTTGTTCCACTAACTTAGAATTTAGATGAATTTATCGAAACAACTATTTATGACCTATTAATAGGATCAATAAAATCATCGCATAAAACGATATTCTCGATATGAGAAATATCCTTACAAAGCTATAACTGATGCTGAAATTATCTATATCTGACACATAAGTCATGTATAACTTAGACGACGAATGGAACAAATATCAAATTTGGCTATATAGACGTACGTGAATTAAACAATGAACACTTTGAATAGGAGTTCCACTCTCATCTTCAGGCGAACTCTTCATTTCATATAATTTCGTTTCTTCCAGTAATATTCGCTACGATGCTTTGGGATTCGATGATAAAATTCCCCTTATACAGAAATTCAACTCCTAAAGAAATCATACCAAGGTCACCAAGGTCACAGATGAATTGCTCTCAACTAAATTATCCATGGCTACTATCTAAGTCATGCGTGACTGATATTCAAGTCCTAGCTACTCATCATCGTGCATCTTTACTCGCAGAGCTATGTATAATCATTTGAAAATGACATATAACTTCAATCCGTCTTAGGCAACATCCATCTTGACCTTTTCGGCAAATTTTTTTTTTTTGCCTTTGAAACATTCTAAAGTTACTTATGCATGGCTGAAGCGATAATGTGAGAATGATGCAACAAATATTGCATTTTCACGATAGAAAAATCACTAAGAAAGGAACGCTCTTAACATCAGTGCTCAAATTGAAATGTGGTATTTCAGAACTAACTCTTTTATAGTGGGAGGAAGGAAGAGGGAAAGAAGCTGCAAATATTAATCAGCCGCTGAAAAAGCAGTAGCCTTTATTCATCTCGAAATTAACTCCACAAGATTTTCAGTAATTACCAACTTTCCAATGCTGGAGTAGAAATCGCTCAATTATATTTTGCTGTTGTCAGATATAAATCTCTTGCATCGAGCAATAAGATTTCTGCAGTAATGCGATAAGAGTTAGCTAATTTGTCCGAATAACAGTAAATCATTTGTTCCGAGATCACGTTAAGAACCATTGATTCAGCCTTTTGGAGGATAAAAAGCAATTTAAAAGGATAAAAAATTACCTCCGCGAAATACAGATCATAAGTGCACTTCAATCATTTTTTTTCACGCAACATAAATGTGAGTGGACAACTAGAACACCCTTTGTATGCAGCGAAAAGTGCGGAAAAATGATGGAAATACATTAAGAGTAAAAAGTGAGTTATGTTATTATTCCGCTTCAAATATTTCAGTTCAAATCATTCAAAGTAATGACATATTCGAAAGCTCACTAAAACTGACCTTTTTTTGAGTTCGGATCTGCACAAATTGTGGCAAATAGTATCTACCAACCATTCAAATTTGCATTTTTTTTTCTGAACTATTCAACAATGGCAACTAAGATAGGAAGATTATGGGCAACCTCTTCTATTCATTTCATTCAGCGGTACATCGGCGATGTTTTGATGCATCGCTGATAAAGTCCTAATTCCCTCTAGCAGTCCAAATTGAAGCGTTATACAGCACTAAGTAAACGCGACATAAACGCTCTCTGTGTATTAAGTTGCTTTCAGCTTATGTTTTGTTAGCTTCATGCTGGCTTTCTCATTCCATATCCGCAATAAATTTAAGCGTAGAATGAGTTTTTTGACAGATAAAATAACTCTTTTGCCCGATAAAGTTCACTCAAAATGAAGCATTAACATTATCAGATAATTGTCTCCTCTGTGGAATAAATTTGGCTTCGAATATTTCCGAACATTCTTGGCTATAATTAAGGCATTATTATTATGCTTGGTATGGCAAAATCTTATGGAAGAAAACTGTTCTGTCTCGAGTGAAATAAAGGCGGCAAAGGAAACATTTTGTCCGATAATACAGAAACGTTCGTTTTAGAAGAGATTTATATTTTCCGTTGGTTTGCCCTTCCCAAAAGAAAATGGATCGTATCATATGATGAAGCCTAGTTATTCTGCTTTCGTGGTTATTATAAGGTAAACATGAGCAAGGTTTTCGAAGATAACAATATCTTGAAATGAAAAAAAAAGCATTTTGAAGCGTTTATCGAGCCATCCAAAAACTAAGATTAGGTCTTATAGAGGGATGTCACACCCAACATTCGGGAAACATCGATGTATAAATATGATCGCCACTGCTTAAATCAGAAACATCCAGCAAGAAAGCTCTTTTATTTTCTCCATCGTCCATGTTTCTACTTTCTTTTTTATTTTCGGCACACCTCAAAGCTAACCTACTCAGAATAATTTGTCGCAAAATTGAAATAGTTTAAGATAATGCAAAAAATTTATGTTGAAAACCTCTTGACTCATATATCAAGTCGGCGGATGGTGTAAGTGCCATATGAATGAGACATATTGGGGAAAGGGCAATAATTTAAGGGCTTTTTTGACTGCTCCATGGCAGAATTATTGATGCCGGAATGAACTTTCAACAAATCGTGATTTTGAAATTTCTCAAAGACTGGCTATAATGCATTAGAAACGGCATGTGTAGTTTCTGTTTGCATTAAAAGGAAGAAGCGAGAATATGAACATTAGCGGTCTTTACAAGAAGCAACAAAAGAATCATGTCGAAGATTTGTTACCACAATTCCATTCACCTGGAAATTTCAGAGATTTGCATATTGGCAGAGGATTTTACCGATCATTTTGAGATATACTACCATCACATTTATCTGAAAAACACATCAATAAAATTTTTCAACGATCAGTTAGCAGTCCGCATGATGACACACAAGGATGATTGGTGCTCAGAACAACTGGAATGTCAACACCGCGACAATAATAAACATCAGGTTTCAGCAGCGTCTCTAACCAAAAAGCCCTATCAAGGCAAAACGATGCTCATTGAATGTTAGATTCTAACAAGCGAACTCCATACAAACGCTTCCCTTCATTATCTGCTTTGTGCGGCACTGAAAAATGTCTTTCGATATCAATAAACGCGTATTACAACTAACCATGAAACAACAACAAGGACGTCGTTCTCATCGATCCTTTTAATTTCTCTTTTTGCGCTTGAGTGGCCTTTGACCTTGAATCGCAGATGACCGGATTGCGAATGATTCGGGAGCACCTAAGATGATGCAGTCACAGTCAAAATTTTTGGTTTTCAAAAACGCATCAAGACTCACTCAAATGATATATGGCGTCAGTTTGTTAACTTGATAAGGCGAGAATTTCTGCCCCGGAAATAGGCATCTCCTTAGATGATTAAAGTCGACCATGACTTAATTGCCCGTGTTACAACATTTTTGCATCAGTATGAAGTCTAGGTCTGCACTGAAGAAGCCTCAACGAAAAAAAAAATGTTTTTGCTATTTATGCCGCTTGTTATACTTGTGCGTGTGTATGTAAGGGGGGGGGGGGGGGGGGGGGGGGGGGGGGGGNGGTAGCTGAGCGATTGAGTCTTTGCTTGTTGAGCGAAGAGACCCGGATTCAACTTCCAGCTGACTTCCTAATGGATCGCCAGAAGAATGACCACCAGGCGTTCCAAAATCAACAGTCATGTGTGGGCGTGGTTGTTAGCTGCATCAATAAGGGAATCAATTGAACTACATTTGCTTTTGTATCTTTTGTTCTTATACTCGTGTACACACTGTACTATTTGCCACTGCTGTATCCTATGGAGATGTTTCTCTGAGCTTAATGCTTTCAACGGCGCTAGCTTTGCGATTGAGATAGGAGTGACTGCGAGCGTGATGAGATAAAGAGAAATGGGTGATGAGAATTGATGCACGTGACATGCGTGTTTATCGTTTCGCTTTTCTTTGAAGTTCTTCGAGATTGCTTTGCAGCGTGTGAAATGGTTCTCAGATGCACACCGAAGGTGCAAAAAGAGCAGAGGAAGGTACTGCTGAACTTTCACATGTTCAGCAAATTGAGTGATTTCCCCTCGCCACAATACCAAATTTTTTCTCTCATTCTTTCTCCCAACAAAGAGTTTTACCGCAAATGTTTTTTCTAAATTTTTATTGGTGATCATTATAAGCATATAAGGTTCCAATTAAGGAGCTGACAGCGGAACGGGATAAAAGCTATGATTTTTTAAATTCTTAGAGCAATTTACTCAAGAATCATTACCACACCCAGCTCATAGCGTTGGGCGGAAATTTTTGCAAAAAATTTTTGGTACAGATGAATGTTTGAAATGGCCCAGCTACGATTTTTGAGAAATGATTCTAGTCTCTGAATTTGGTCGCTATCGTAACATAGCAGATAGAAGGGTTTTCTAGTTGATTAAAAAGCTGCATTGCTTACAGCTGTGTTCAGTGCAAAAAAAAAAGTTATAGCACATCGAGTGTTGTAAAAATGGTCGTACTACTAGAGACACCGTAAATTTCTTTTAGTTCAGCAAAAATAAAAAATGTTCGGTTCATTGTCATCGGTAAACATATTTATTCAACAGCACATTGACGAAAATGAAAGACGAGAGTTATTCTCTCGAGAATTTCTCGTCACGCGCTTTTAGCTGGCCACGAAGTGCAGAGCAAGGGTGTGAGAGAATAGTAAGAGAGCAGAACAACTCTTATAATCGATATTTCCGCAAAAATTCATATGCATTTGCTTACGTGGGCCTGAGTGATAGCGATAAGCAAATATACCAATAAGGTTCAAAAAGTCATCTTTCCTTATCTCCTTTCTTTTCTTTCTTTTATGATTCAGAGAGAGTGTGGAGTGTTACAAGGATCTGTGTGGGATAGAAAACGATTATCAAAGTGAATATCGGAAGAAAAAAACATTCAAGACGTTTGACAAACAGGAGGAATATAGACCATAAAGGAAAACGCAACATGAGACACAGTAACCTTCTGAATTGCGGGTTATTCTAAACAACTGCGCCGACTTCCTGCAATTATTCTGTTTATATTGTGACTTTCAAAAAACACGCGCTCTAAAATCAATTCGCGATCTGCTTCAATATTATGCCGAATGGCAAGCATAGGTCTTAAAATCATTCAAAAGGTTCTGACGCATTGTATAGCAATTATCAAAATAGCTGAGAAAAGTCTGGAAAAATTCCTTGTTTGCACTCTTCTCCATTTTCACCTTAGTGTGGACTTCCTCTAGCTACTTCTGCTATAGTCGTCATTGTCCCCTCGCTGTTACATTCCGAAAAATGTAGACGCATAAAGTCACTCACTGTCAAAAAGAAAATATTGCAAGTCGAGACTTGAAATCGCTTCATCGCATTTCAAATTCGATACCTGCTTATGTATTGAAACGAGATTATATGCTACCGTCATTTGTATGACGCAGTTTTGCACCTTATACATCATTTCAAAATGTGCCACAAGAAATTTTAGTGGAAAGAAGCAAATTATGACAACGTTTTAACAGAATTCACCATCGGAAAACATTTGCATCAATAGGAAATGGGCCAAAGAAATTGCACCATATTTAGCTATTGTAAGCTTCATTCAACACTGAAAATTGCACTCGTAATCAGCACTTTGCTTTCAGGAACAATGAACTAGATCGAGATCTCGTCACATTTAAATTCTCGCTCATCAATAATGTGTTTTCAATATGGCAAGAAGAGACCTTGCTATGAATGTGAGAAGCGCTTTTACGTACCAAATGTACTAGCGGAAAGGTTGTTCTGGTTTTGATCCGCAACTCATCCAGCAATTCACAAATCCAACTAAAACTTGACCATACTGTATTAGCTATCACCATCGATTGTTAAAATAAGAATACCTCGAAAGAAGTTCCGCACAAATGTTTTTCAAAAATGTGAGTCTAGAATTCACTCAGAAATCAACGAATAGAATAGAAATTTCATTCACAGACTTTCTAGATCGAGGAAAGTATTTGTGAAATATTAAAATATTGCAACACGCTCATGTTGCCTGACATGGCTAGTTAGTTGTTCTTCCATCATTTCCGCTCCAGCAACTTGCGCCTATCACCTGCTTCTTGATCACTTCCAACCTTGACCACTTGCTCCTATCATACCTCAGTAAATTCTCCCGATGATTCGCTTGTTGAATATTTTGAGACTGCTGTCGGAGAGGATGTTGTGGTAATCCTCAGTAGTACAACATTGTCAGTGGAGAGGATCATTATTAACAGTATTGAAGAATAAGATGCTTAATGGCTGAAACGTCATCTTGACCAAAGATTTAAAATTTTGTTGGCTTCATCATAAATAAAACATCTCGATTTTTACTTTGTTCGTTAGCACCGCTTTAAAACGCAATAGACTCTATGTGGTTTGAGCGAAATTTTTTTGCTAAGGGAACTGAATGCCTATAAATATTCGTCGCGTGTTCAAGCCTTCTTTTTTCTGTTTAAGCTGCCCACTGTTCTTTGTCTTCTCAAGCCCGTTCGATTCGTTTGAACTTGCTTGCTTGCTTTGATTATTTTCTTGCTTTCTTCCTAAATTCCTGCTCATAGATGCCTGCAAATTTTTGTGTTGAATGATCCAAAGTGAGTTCATGTATGAGTGGATTGTTCGCAAACTGGAAGAAGAAAAAAATAACTATCAGAACCTCACAAATTCATTCGAATCCTTAATTTGTAAAGTTGCCTTCACAAACCTGTAAAGCCGCATCTGTGTACACTCAAAGGATAGCGATAAAACAAAACTCGACATTCTCAGCACGGCACAGAACTCTGACGCCGTTCTTTTTTGAAGCACAATCACGCCCAAATGTTCCTTCGAAAATGCTGAAAAAGTTTTCCTCGTTTCTCGCTTCATTCCCGAAATTTTCTTATCATTGAGGATCTCAAAATTTCTTTCCCCTTCCACCCCCGCACCGCAAATTTCTAGTTGAAACGCTATTAGGAAGCTTCGAGGGCTGAAAACCGGGCCAGACTTTCTGGTGCATAGTAGTGCTAACAAATGAGCACTGTTCTGCTGGCAGTAACCACCACCAAGTTTCACAGCATATCAGTGAACGGTTATATCCGNNNAAGTTTCACAGCATATCAGTGAACGGTTATATCCGAACAACAGACATAGTCTCTTTAGCTAATCCTTTTGCAGAGAACCCTTGCTAAATGAGAGTCTCCGTTTTCTTCTGCTTCACAACTTACGATCCATTAAGAAATAACCTCCAAAGACGAAAGACCATAAAAGAACTCGGAAGAAACAGAATGTAAAATCTTTGAGTTCTCAGTCCCTTTCATTACCTCCGAAAGGAATTAACGAGCGCCTCTTATCATGCCTTCACTACCTCCAAAGTATCATCAAGATCGTCACTTCCCCGACCGCCCTTTTATGTTCACCCGCACTGCAAAGTAATCTCACTCATAAACATCCATTCCGGCGCTCACCTTGCCCAACAATTTTAAAAAACAAACCCCAATCTGTTAGGAGAGGGTGGGATGGGAGAAAGGAAAAGGAGGGGAAGAGGAGAGTAAGCGATGAATGTTTACCTGACCTAGCACTCTCCACTCTTCCTCACCCTGCTCTCAATTCCTTTTGGCTATGCCGCTCATCATTTATGGCTTACAACATACATCTATGACACACTCACTTAGTTCACGGCCGACGTCATAACTATCGAAACAGTTGTCGGTGGTTGTTTTTGCAGGAAGCGACAGGATGTACAAAGGCCTCCCAAAAAAGGCGCCCTCTCGCCTGATAACCGATCAGTAGGAATTTTAGATGAAACCTAAAAACGTATCAATAAACTCCACAGTTTTTACGAACCCGAGCGGCTCTGTATTATTCAGCATATGAACCGAGAAAATTATCGTTTTAAAATATCAAGCGTCACAACATAATTATTTGTCTAAATACCGATGAAATTCAACTAGAAAAAGGTCTATGCGCAAACAACCATGATGCAAGTGGAGAGAGCGAAAGTGGCCAAAGTACGTTGGTCACAATACCCTTTCCTAGCCCATAATTTCGAACAGATGGACACAACACGCCGAACGTAAAACAGAACGTCACATATCTACCTAAATAAACAAGCATGAGTTTGCATTACAAGCGTTTGCATTACATAAACAAGCGTTTGCATTACATCTCGTTATATGCTATTCGTAACGCTGCAGCTAAGAATAACATAAGGGACCGCAGGAACTGCAGTCCTTCATGCTGCATTAAGCGCAGTAAGCGACAAATTTTTGTAAATGTGCAGAAATTGCATCGAAATTTGGTAGATATAAAGCACGTTTCAGGCCGACCCTCCTTACGTTTATCTATCCTTTTCGGAAGAAATCACAGGCGTTTGATAATGCCGAATGATGCCGAAAATTTTGCATCCACTTTGAATCAGTCGTTTTTTAATTCCGAATCGAGCAAGCCCGAGGAAAGCCAGGCTTTGTTTTTTAAAGACGCATTAGCGGTCACCTTAGTTGAAATGCGACGACGATTATTTCGCATATTGATTAATTGATCATAACTCACGCAAATGGTCAATCAACTTGGTGAATTTAAATAGACACGCTTCTCCATTTGTTCAGTTCATTGGTTTTTTAAGTTTCGAGCCCAAGGTGATCTCTGACATCATGCATATTGAATTCCACCCGGTGATGTAATAGAAATTCTCAACTGAAATCCCTCCATGTACGCCTATCGTCGAATCCCTACATCCCTCACGTAGTGGATGAGAATCTTGGATTTAATTCTGGTAGCGACAAGACATGGGAAGCGTTTTGTGTACTTTTATATTTTGTGACGCTAGTGCTTCTTCATTAGTAAATCGCTCAACGCTTTCCTTTCTGCTTCCCCTGAGGACTCCTTCGCTCTGCTTCACCACCACGAATAAAAAATTCAGTTAATAATTAGCTTATAAAGCATTTTGCTTGTAGTGGGAGCTTCAAAGTGGATCGCGTGGTTGGCAGTGTGAGTGCACTCTCAACTCCGTTCTCAATGATGCAACACCACTGTAAGAAGCTTTTACTGCTCGAGGCGAGCGTCGTTTCATTGGTGCCAGCTGAGCTTGAAAACGATGAAGAATACGTGCTGCTTAGAACACCGTCCGCCACAAATGCTTTCTGCCAATCATTCGAAAAGCTTCATTTGCTTTAGTCGTCGGCCACCTATTGCAGATTTCTATCGGCTGCTTCATCAGCACTTTAACTTACATTTGCCCTCGTCATAGTACTTCCATACCTTTGCGTAAAGAGCAGTTGAAATAGCTGAAGTAATATGGACTTGATTCAGCTGTATATGAACATGCTTTTCCTTGTTTTTCCTTTATTTCACTTACTCATATCTATTAATTTGTTTCTGAGATTGTTTGTTCGTCTTCGACACACTCCAAGATTCTTTGCTTAGGCTGGAATCCCACCCGCCTGGAATACTTTGCTAATTTATCACTATCGATGCACACAACATTTCGTGCGATGTAAAAAAAATGCTAGAAAATTTCCCAATTTGAAAATGTGAAAACAATGTTGTGGAAGGTCATTGCCTCAGATATCTGAAGACACCTCTTATCATCACAACAACTTAGCGCTCGCTTCTTTAGGCACATAGATAGCCACCTTTCTTCCACAAATCGTCAGTAAGTTGCTAGTGCCGTCTTCATGCAGCACCACTTGTGATGTATTGCTGAGTCTTGCAGAAACTGATAGTGGACTTGCATCACGTGCTATCATTGTCTTTAAGCAAACGGAAACAATGTTGCAACGATTCATCTATTAGTTGCAATAATATATGACAAACTTATTGTGAAGATGTGAGCAGAAACTCTAAGTGTGCATTTATTATGAGCGTTGAGAAAGCGAGATTATCGATCAATATTTTCCTGAAAATTGAAACTTCGTACATACGCGAATATTGAATAAACTACTAAAATAGCGATTTCTCATCCATTACTCGTCGAAAAATTTACATCGCCAATTGAATATTATAAAGGTTAACGGAGAGTAACTTTGTCGAAACCATCTATAACTTTGGATGACAACCTACAAGTGAGAAGGTCTATATATCTGATATTTTTTGGGAGAAAATCCCTTAAATGTGCTAGATTTCGATTTTAGTGATCATGTTGATAGCAGTCATCTCTCTCAGAGTCTAATATGTCTCTGAACAAATGGTTCCCGAACTCCTCTTGTTGTAGTGAGTGCATTCTGCAGAAAGGTGATTCTGGAATGCATTGAAGGAGGCAGAGAAAACTAAGGAAATCGAGAATGTGTTGTGTTCTACGCTGCTCAATTGTTTTCTTTGTGCCATATGTTGAAGATATTCAGTTCTGTGGTATAAAACTTCGTTCGATGAAGGAATAGCTCGAGGACGGGTTCGAACTGACTGTCATGAAAAGATGACACTCATTGGCGAATTAAGCTAAAGCTTCGTTTCGCAACTACTCCATCTGTTATTAAATGCAATTTTTGGACCAGAGCCTCCCAAGTTTTTCAATCGGATCTAATAACATAGGTTAGCATATCAATGATCATTTACGTCATAGTACGGCTTTATCGTCGTTCCTCGCAAAAAGGCACTCGGAACAATGGGGACGACATTATGACCTTCTGGGAGTGAGAGAGAGCGATGGAGGAGAATAGAGTGAAACGTGAGCATCTTTACGACGTTAATTTTTATCAGAATTTGATTCCTCTTCCTGGTGAAAGATAACATCTATTAACTATTATTTCATTTTTTTACCGCACAATATGTCGATCCTCTGCTTCCGTCAAGCTCAATTGTATTTGTACAGACGGCAAAACCGGATATTTACTATTGGTACATCTTCTTATGTAGTGACAACTGCACTTAAGTTATTCCAAACTAACGCATCTTGACAGGGTGGTTCTGGTCGTGCTTAAAACCACTGGGATAAGTGACACCATGTTAAATTTTGGTCAATAACTGCCTGCTCAGGGCATCGGCTGACTGCCTTAAGTCATTGCAGCAAAACTTTTGGCAATATTCTTCTGAAATTTAGATTCTCATTTGGGTTTTCTACTTTGCGCAGATAAGTACTGATCATGTTTTGTAGCGCTATCGCAGTGATGTGCTTGGTGCAGATTTGAAATACGTTGAAGCAATGGTGCTGCTAATACGCTATCAATTTTTTTCTCGATGGAATGAGCCTCTAAACTCCGATGTGATCCTTCAAGAGCATTTGGCACACCTATTTAAAAAAAAAACTTCATGACATTATGGTCAGCGGGTTACGATGCCTTCATATTATAAAATTTGAACAATTGAAGAGAAATAGGCGATGAAGCAGCGCTGTTGGAAATAGTTAAAGAATATGGCAGAAACAATCCATTCTAGCTGCTTAATGCTACATCGGGATTGCTTTTTGGACCTGATTTCAATTAAAAACCTACTGAAATGCTAACAGTTTTCATTGTTATCTGTTGATAATTCACCAGGTGGAATATACCGAACTGCAAACAGGAAATCATTTCATATTCACACCGAACTTTCTACTTCTCTTGAAATTCGGTTATGCTGTCTCGTTTCCCAAAGTCGCATGTTAGTTTCCTCACTGGTAGCCGATTACCCACTTACTCAATGCTTGTTTGGTGAATACTGTTACGGCACAAAATCTACAAGTGTTGTCGTTCGTTGAGTTTGCTATGACTTAACAACCTCACATCTACTGAAATTTAGGTTCGTCTTGTAATGATCACGCTTCTACAAAATACCCATTTCAACTACAGTTGCTCTCAAATGCTGCAAAACTATTTCAAAGTTGAGAGTGAATCTTTTAAAAGTTGTGCGTATGCATTGGCTATTTTCAAACTGATCTTTTCGCATATTCGTATGTATTAAAGAGGTTTGCTGCTTGAAATAGCGTCACATATTTTTTGTGAAACTCTTTTTGTGAAATGAATTTCTCCAGAAGTACGAAGGCTTCGAAGTACTTCTGAAGAATACTGATATGATAGGAACAGATGTTCCACCAATGTGGAGAAGCAACTGTGAAACGTTTGATGAATCGATCAAGGAGCAATGTGCTTTCTCCTTAGTGAACAGGATTAAGAATATGCTTCTGTGGCGGATGTGCACCACCTTATTCCGTCATATCGATGTTAATATTCCTTGCGTTCCTTATGAACAAAACCGATTTCGTTTTTCCTCAACTTTATTGGAGTGCCATCGATCTCATAGAATGTTAGCAGTCATTGAAGTAACTTTCGATCGTTGGAAAGTTTTATAGCAAAAATGCAACGTACATCTTATATGGTTTGCTATTAGCCATGCAGACCTGAGTCGAATACCAACGGCAGTATTTGCTGCATTAAGCGGCATGTCAGCTTGTGTGACTTCTGTTCTCCTTCAGTGGCATTGCTTTAACCTTTGTTCACTGTTCTTCTTTTAAAAGGCTTTGTGAAGCCGCACAGACTTTCTATACTCATATAAACGTTTTTTGAACGGATGGAGGTTCATTCCCCCTTGTAATCTTTTTTTCACTAAGTGTACACATAATTCATACTTGAGGCGCAGTGGTTACAATGAGAGGCTCTATGAGCACACTTCTTCTTTAAATTCAACTAGCTGATAAGGCAGTCTGGAAGTCTATCCACCACTTGTCTACGATAGAGTGAGCCAAAACTGCCTTAGCCGTCTATGAATTTTTTATTCAACTTGTCGCGACGACTAAGCTCGCCTGCGAGGTCTTTTTATTTTGCAGCCATTTTTTTTCTCGAAAATAGCACAGCTGTCTTCCAGTATTTTTCCGATTTTCAAGGCAACACATCTGTTCCTGGGCCCATTTTAAAGAAAAGATTTTCGTTCTTTTCTTAAAGAGAATGAAACTCTGATTGAAGTGATAACCACTGAGCTATTGTGTTAAAACTGAGATGATACTGAAATTTCAGTCATTATTTGCCGGATGAAGTTTAATTCAATATAAGCTTCAATTATGGCTGAGAATGTCTATTGTGCAAAAATGTTAAAAATCTTTTCGATTACTACCGAAATTCAACGATTCCACAAACTTCTTGCCCAAGGAAGAGGCAATAACTTTTGCAGCCATCAGCGTCGTCGTTGAGAGCGATAGTATTGTTAGCAGATAATTTCAAGCTGTAGCGTTTCTCTTTATGAGAAAGCTGGCGCTTCTCTAATGTCTCTTTGATGCCGCATTTAATATTGAGTGTTTTCTTCTGAGACATATTCCATGCAATAATTTGTATTCATTTCATCCTAAACGATCATATTCTCTCACATATGCGAAAAGTCTTGGGAAAAGATATATGATTATAGGAGCATATAACGAGATTGACAACATTAGGCAGTCTGTCACACAAACTGTTTTCTTCATAAACCCTCATGGAAAAATTTTTCTCCCCAACCTCGAAATTCAGAAGCAATGCGCCGTTATTGCTGAACTATCAATATTTCAAGAGGGACATTAAGGCTTGAAATCCTAATTAAAACCATTACAAGCAACATGGAAGGGGAAAAGGTGATGGGAAATATATATACATTTTTGAGTGGTGTTGCTCAATGCATTTTAGTGGATATTTGCTTAAGGCATTGCTTGCCAAATTTGTACTCGTCAAATCGTCGATTAGAAACTTCGATATGTGAATTTAGAAAACAATGCTTATTCACGTGGCACTTGCATAAAAGCATGAAATGTGCATATGAATAGTTGTTATTAGTGCATGAATTCCTTTTTAGGTGCAAAGAAAGCCGAGATGTTGGGAGTAATTTCACTGGCCAGCTCGGTGCAACGATGGTTCGGAGCACCACCAGCACACCATCCGCTCCTATTTGAGCGTCAGAAGACCATGCAAGATATTTATGAAGATATAGATAAAGTGGCCGGCAAAGGGACCGTGCTTGCTGAGGAGGAAGTTATCTCGGTATGCGACACTCTTCTACTATCTGCAAAACTCGTCCAGCCTTTAGCTTAGCTGAGAATCAATTTAAATCTTATTCTTGTCAGAATTTCTTTTCGGTATCTCATCCACCATTGTGGATCTGAAGCACAGTAAAATCTGAGAAGAGATCAAATTCGAGAATTCGTCTACACACAAACGTTTCAGCTCGAGTCAGTTATGGCTGAGTTCAAACTGCCTAACAGCAAACTGCGCCGAATGATGGAACATATGTCGCGAAACATGGACAAGGGGCTAGAGGGAGGTCTGGCGAAGAGCACAATCCCGATGTTGCCGTCATTTGTTCCAGAGCTGCCGGATGGGACAGGTGAGTAGTTTCCCTTTTTTGTTGGATTTAGGAATTACACGTTTGGAAAAAAATCGCTTCATCTGTTTGCTTCTGAGCCAGTTTTTTGCCAACGAACGTGGTGGAACACTCTGAGGTAAGTCGTGGAACCTATAGCGTATCTTTGCTAGCGGCGAGTGAATAAGATCTGCAGCAGCATTATGCTTCATATTTGTTAAAAGTTACTTCCTCCTCCTTCAAAAACACAATGCATGCTCACATTACATTGGTGGCCACCACATCGAATTAGCTAGAAGAGGCTGATCAAATTTTATAACTTCATTTTAGCGCAGATTTAACAACGAACTTTCTAATCCCCATGCGTAAAGATAATCACAGCTATTTCTGCTTGTTTTTCCTTATCAGAAGCTTTATTCTGTCTAGACTTGTGGATAACATCTTCTATGATATGATGATTTTGCAGAGGAGGGGAAATTCATTGCCATGGATTTGGGCGGCACAAATTTACGCGTTATGCTAATGAACATTGAGCCGGGAAAACCGTTGACAGCGGAACAATTCAACACACGTATTCCAAATTGGGCAATGCATGGAACCGGTGAACAGGTTCTTCTTCATTCTTTTCATTCTTTGGCCGTAAAAAAACACCCACAGATTGGTAGTGACGAACTTCTAAGGCTTCAACTCAGCTGCAAGTAATATTTACATTCGTTTTTTATACCTGTACTGTGCTGCCAGATATGGGAGGTAGAGTAATGAAGTTTACTTCTTGCTGACGACCTAAACTTGCGAAATTGCAATTGCAGCAGTTCTATATCTATATCAGCAAGTAAACCTGTTTTTATGAAAACTAGCCCACAATTCTGTTTCTTGTGGAGCTCCGTATCAGTGTGAAGAGGGCTTTATAGCTATCGTAGAGCGTTTCACTCCAATTCGCAGATCTTATGCTCAGACATGTAGATTGATCAGCAATTGTTCAACAAAGTGGCAGGCCGCTGCCTTACCATAACACAAGTTGCACCTAGAAAATGTGCCTTCAAGCAAATTCATCACTGTTTTCATTATACACATTACGATGGGGGAGGGGGGGGGGGAGGAGGGGGAAGGGATAGAACACTTGAAACTGTTACTCATTATATTACAAGGGAAGCTATTATACAACAAAGATATAAATGCAGCTGTAGTTTCATCGATTCCCTAAGCTATGCAGCTGGCAACCGCGCCCACTCGTGGCTGTTGCGACTGGATTTTTGGAACGCTGGTGGTTAACCTTCTGCGGATCCGTTGGGAAACCAGCCGGAAATGGAAACCCTGTCTCTTCACGTAATAGGCGAAGGCCCCGCCGCTGAGCAGCCAACCGCCCCGAGCTGTTTTGCGAAGGCAAGAACAGGCGAATACTGAACGCCGACATCTCCAACAGCTTATTAAATCAAGCTACCACTCGTGTTGGATAAGAATGGGCGTTTCTGTCGATGACTTTTGGAGGTTCTTTTGCCAGTCAGCCGATAGATTTGTAGTCACTAAGTACGCCACAATGGTGAAACGGAACAGTGCTGCAGTCCTTAGATCTGGAATGCAGCTTCAAGCAGAACTGCTTCATACAGAAAGGAAGACACCTCAGTTATTTGCATTTCGATCTTATGCTAATTTAGTGATAAAATGCTTTTCGTTTCTGAAGGGATGTAGCGCTGAAAACCTTTTTTCTTTTCAGCTTTTTGATTTCATTGCGAAGTGTCTAGCAGATTTCTTGATCGAAAAAGGCATCGACCAAGAAGGACTTCCTCTTGGGTTCACCTTCTCATATCCATGCGATCAAACCAGTCTACGCTCGGCCCGTTTGCTTAGGTGTATATTAAAGTTTTTGTGTCATATCCACTTCCACATGTTTGTTCCACTTTATTTCTCTCTCATATCACATACTGCTTGTGTTTTAAATGAAATTTTTTGTCATACGCTGGGTTTATTTTAAGTCGCTGTTTTATGCAAAAACTTTGAGAGGAATATCTATCGAATTTGAAGTAGGGGATCCGCATTTTGGCTAAATACTTTGTCCATTTAGAAGTGCACCTATCATCCCTTCACGACTCCCAGGAAATGTTCTTTGATTGTGCTGTGGTGAGGTATTTTTGCAATAAGATGACCTTTTCACATGTCGATTACGTCGATCACCGGCACAGGCACATGCACATTGATTTTATCTGCTGATCCTTTTTGTTGATGCGCTTTACAAAAAACCACTGAAAAAAGCATCTGTCCATGCTCATGGAAATTTTCTAACGAGACGTATATATAAAACAGTCGAATAGAGATGAAATTGGAGCTTCAAACAATGGAAAGAGCCAAAAAATGTTTACTTTCGCAGCGCTCGAAACAGCTGCTGCGAAAAGAAAAGAATTTTTCTGCACATTTTTCTCACATAATTACTTCAGTAAATTTCTCCTTTTGTCAGCTGTTCCCTCCTCATTCAGGAAAATTTATGCATGCATCGAAATTCCAATCAAATTGCATTCTTCTCTTAATGCCGCTCAACGTTCCATGCTTTTCTATATAGACATATAAATATATAAATAAATATATTCATTATATTAAATATATGAAAACGTCTTTACATGCAGGTGGACCAAAGGATTCGAGGCGTCGGGGGTCGTTGGAGAAGATGTGGTAGAGTTACTTGAAAAAGCGATCGCTAAGAACGGAGTAAGGTTTTATTCAGCTAACAGTGCTGTCGCGCTCATGTTGCACACGTAATTACGTCACCCTCTATATTGCACTTTTTTACATTTGTTGACGAAAAAGAACCACGAAGCTGATTGAAGTGTGCAACTGCTGTAAACTAGCAGTTGAAGTCCTATAGTTTTTCATTTGATTGGTTTAGCTTTTCTTCGCGTTGATTGCGTCCGCATCCATATTGCTGATCACATGCGTCATAACAAAAAATATTTGTTCACTTCGGACTCTACTGAATCGTCGCTGAAACATTCTTCCAATCTCTAGCTACGAACACGATACGTTAGCACCAGTATTTTAGTGAGCATCTCGAAAGAATGCGTTATAAAAACAAACGAGTTTCAGAAATAGTTCACTCATCTGAGGAGAGACGAGCAAATGGGTCCGCATATAGGAATTCGAAACAGTGGTCTCATTTTCGTATTATTATAAACTCCTCGGCAGCAAGGCGAATGAGATCATAAGCGTGGCATTTCTTCAATCTTTCACGACAAAATGAAGTTATGAAGACTTGTTTGACAATAGTTGGAACTCATTGGCCAAGAAAATGTAGCACAATGCCATCAACGCTTAGACGTTCAAGAGATCATTACCAGATTATAGCATCGCTCATCTCGGCCTTTAGCGGATTTCGTGAGCTTCCTCTTGCTCATAGCCTTAAAATTCCACAATTCATGCATATAAGGGCGCACTACGCATTCCTTAAACGTCACTATTTCGTTTCGGCACGTAAAATAACAATCAGCACATTCAATTATTTACTTTTATCTAATTGCACTTATTAAAGACAAAAATGACGAAAGATGTTATCAGTTGAAATGCAACGTTACGTTACTTCACGAGTAATTTTCGTCATAACGATCTGTTTTGAGACTGTTCTTATCGACACATCTCTATTACAATGTACCGATTTTCGTGTAGAATTTCAGTAAAATTTTCAATACATTGTACTTCTATCTGCCAAGGTTTCCAAAGAAAACTCAGTAATTTTCTCGTTCCACACATAAGAAAAAAAAACTGTTGCAATGAAATTTGCATAAGTTTATGATAACATCGATTCCCTTTACCCCTCATCGATAGGAATGTGAGCATCATCAATGTTGGCTGCTCGATCCGTGCGATTGCCTCTGATCCCATGCGATTCTTGTCCTGAAGTGAGAAAGGCGCCCTGGTGGTAAGCGCTGCTCGGAAAAAAAAAAATCTGTCGGTGTCGAAACACGTCTATTGACATCACTGAAAAGAGTGACGTTCCATTGGGCACGTGGCAAAGTGCGTTGAATAACTGCGCCAGGAAAAAAATCGATAGCGAATGGAGTGCTGTAATTTTACAGTTTAATGTGGTTTGTACGAAATTTGTACCCATATTTCTTAATTCCGCGTCCTCTTCACTTGAAGACAATCAAACCTCATCCCAAATCCTTTCACCATTTCTCCTTGACCCGAACCCCACTCCTATTGATGGATGTCCGAATTCCCGACACCCCATTTGACATATCAAACATATTTATCAGCTGCGAGGTGCTGTTTCATCTTAAAAATAAAAGAGTTCTGGTCAGCTTCCTCAATGGTGAAGGAAAAAATTAAAAAATTTCACTATCAGCTGTCCTCGAGGGATACGTATTTTCATGCAAAAATTACTCGTACGTGATAGATGTGATCGCCACAAAAGAGGCACACCAAAATTATGCATATCGTTTTAACTATTGAAGTTCCCATCAAAATGCAACAAGTACAACAGCATAGAAGTGACCGCGAAGGAAATATAGCAGAACCTCAAAAAATTCGATAGCATTATTTGAGGCTTGGCCACGACAAACGTATGAGCAAAAAAGGTTCCAAGTTATGATAAACGGTGATAAGGCCATCATGATAAAGTGATTGTCATAATAGAACAGGCACTACCACAGCATAGCTATTTAGAGGAGATCCTTTGTCATTTAAGGAAGGAGAGCCTCGATAAAGTCGGCTGTGCTTGTATTTAGTTAGCTTGTACGTCTACGATATCATTAACATGACTGCATTATTAGCACTTCGGTGGTAATCTAAGTTCGAAATCAGTAGGACCAGAAATAGCAATAGCCGATATCATGATACCACTGTGCTCGGCCATATATTCGTAAAGAAGAAGCCACTGATTCCGCCAATATGTTCCTTACCGCAAAGTTACTATCTTTTTTATTTTGCAAGCTGCGGCATATGACAGATTTTTTCCAACTTTTAACGACCGCGATCACGCAGATGCTTTCTAGCCACCAGTATAAAGTAACATGAAGGTAGAACAGTGGAGTAGGGCTCTAATGATTTCGGGTCTCGATGTGATTCTCACTGGAGGCGTTGCTAATGAATAGAACCAAAAAACAAAGCGGAAAGTTTGCCCAAGTTCGTTCCATTTCTTTGCGAACGTATCCTATTATCTCATCTGACAAGCCATGATTAAAAGGCAAATAAACAAAAAGGTGCTAAAGGATCTAACCTATGAATAATCGAATTACTTTCAGAGCATAAAGGTTGAGGTTGTTGCGCTCATAAACGATACTGTGGGCACGATGGTGGCGGCTGCTTATGAAAACGGCGGCAAATGTGATGTCGGTGTAATCATTGGTACGCTATGATATTACTATTAACGCTTCATTGGCGTTTTTTTGCATTTTTCTTCCGTTAGGAAATAAATTTTAACGAAGTACAACACACAATAATAATATTCAATTTTAAATTCAACTATTTTCGTTGAAACTGACTAAGTAAGTACCGTGTATATGGAAAAAAAGAAGCTACTTAAGAAATGTTTTGAAAAATAAAGCGAACACGAATAATATAACCATCTGTGAAACTCATTTTCCTATAAACTTTTTGCACTATCATTTTCCCTTTCTACATAATTTTGACTTTCAAGTCAGTTGGCTCACAAAACTCAATCATTCATTCGCAGTTCAGAATTTTAGAAATAGCTTCGTTTCGGTTCTTCAGCAAAGTTGGTGAAGAACCCTTGTATTCGGTACATTAAGGTTTTTTTGCCACTGGTATACGTTAATCCTTAAGATCATGTGTTGTTGAGCAGGCTGTTTGAACTAAAATATCGCCTATGCGGGGGGTTTTGTCACAACCTGGTGACTTACCAGGCAACACTGGTTGTTGTGATCATGGAAGCCACGTTCCGTTAAAAATCTGCTGAAACACTAAAGAACGGTTTCAGTCGTTAGTCCCCAACATTTGTGGTAAGGAAGACTATAGCGGCCATAGCTAGCGGAAGTATATAGAGCCAGAATACGAAAGTATTAGCTAGAAACATTTCAAACAAGTGATGTGAGCTTGAAACCGTGAAGTTATTGCGGCAAGCCTGGCAACGAAAGTAGAGAAGTAAGTTGAGGATGAAGGGAAAGTTTAAGAAATGTAGAATACCACAA
>JAARMF010000855.1:35227-61823 GCA_022844705.1 Toxascaris leonina | reverse complement strand
GAGCTGAGCGGAAGAAAGCACGACCGCTCAGCAACCGCCCAGCGACACCCATGTTCATTCGTAGAAGTTTAATTACTCAAGTTTGAGGCTGTGCGCGCGACAAGTGTCAACGACGCCACTTCGGTAACTCCGCTGCTGAAAGCACAGAGAAACTGGTATTGAGCGAGTTGAGGTGGCGATATACGGTGATATCGGTCGAGCGTCTGCGGTAGTTTCGGTGGTTAAGCAGCGGTGGTCGGGAGCCGGTGACGTGTCGTTGGTCAGTGGTCGTGGCAGCCACATTGGACGAGTCAGTTGTTATATCAGTGGCATTTGTCGAGCAGTGGTGGAAAGGACGTTTGAATAGCGGTCAATGGTCGAGCGAAACGGACCAAGAGGAAGTCAGTGGCGATGATCGAAGCGTCAATGGTAAACAATGACGTTGGCACGTACAAGGCGACAGCAGACCAATCAACAGCATCGGGAGCACAGTTTTTCTCGTGAAACCTTTTTCCTTCCTTTCTGACCCTTAGAAACTCAGGTAATATTGCTAACTTCCTCGCCAAAAAAAGGAATTCTTCACAAGGGGATATAAATATAACGGTGGAAGTCGAGTTTCACAAGGTTATTGATAGGGTCTTTATCATCAAGTCAATTATCAGTTGCTATGTCAACAACCCGGTAACAGCCAACTCCCAACACCTTATTTACGAGTTCATTTTCGAAATAAGCAGGATATGAGCCGGTAAAAAAATCCTCAGATGTCAGGTAATAATTTGCCTAAGTCAGCGAGTGTTCTAGTTAAGATGTTGCAGAAAACCAGTTAAAACATTGAAACCACTGGTTTAGTCCAACTGTCATATGTGTAAAGATGTTATATTCATCACGAAACAGTGAACACTTTCAATGGCAACAACTTTTGAAACATTGAATGGGAAGTTTACATAAAAAACTTGTGAAAAACTTTTAGGCGTATGTAGTGAGAATTTAGGCATTACAGCCTCCATGCGAATAGTGAAGACCTTGTGACGCAACAAGAGCAACTTTGTTTATTTATTTATTCACTTATTTATTTATTTATTTCCTCACTTACAGCAATACAGTTTCAACACTAAAATATGAGTTCCAAACATTACACTCAATATTTTAGCAATAAACTTGACGATTTACTGCCATTTCTATCGCTTTCAAGGTCACTAAATTCGATTTCAAATTTTTACTCAATTGCAATATTATCAATAAATTCTACTTCCATATAGCTCTAAGCACACAATTTCAATATTGCTTGCAGAAATTATTCCAGCTTTGTAAAAATTCTGCATAAATCATATACAAATTCCATCAAACACGCATACTTCGAAGCGCTATTCATAGGATCAAGTTCATTTACTTGTACGAATTTTCATGAGTAGATTCTTCAAGCAACTAAATCCCAAAATTTTCCTCAACAACCAACCGACAATGGCAGTAGCTGCAGCATCTTCGTCGAAGAATTCCATGTCAATAGTGAAGAACAATTGGGAGATGAATCTGATGCCTTAGTTGCTGTGATGAAACCTGTAATAAGCCTCGCTAATCTCATTTAAAGCTTATTTGATGTTGTCTGGATTTCCTCCGATAAAGTTCTAGATGGCGACGACAGCATGGAATTCACATCAGTGAAACCAACGAGCAATAAACAGATAAGAAAGGTAATAGGACTGGCACAAATATTTGAAAGTTTGGAAATGGGTGAGGGAGAGTAGTGCTAGGTTTTCAAAAACATTGAATCCGCCTCCTTCCAGTCTTTCTTTCCCCTACCCCTCCCCAGCCCCCGCCGCTTACTCCGAAGTTCAGTACGAAATAAAAGTATTTCAGCATCATTATTATTCAACACCAAAAGTAACAACCGAAGTTTTCACATATTCGGTGGCAGTCATTTCTCAATCCTCACAACGACACAATAGTCCGTTTCACCAGATGTGCGCGTCATCTGGCTGCTCTTCTAAGATATTCCGTGCGCTCATCAAATTTTAATAAGGGTGTAATCGGAAGTATGCTGCACCATTTACCTCAAGTATCAACACGCATATATCGTCATATTGCTAATGCGACTCTTGGTTCACTGAAAAAAACCTTAACCTGCGGTCATGAATGCATGATGGAGAGGCAATTTTATCATTTTGCAAGAAAGTTTGCGCAAAAAAACCTAATAGCAGTATATTCTATTCTATATTCTACTCTACTTGTATCACAATATGCGACATTCTAAAGATGGATGTTTTTAGCCACTACTAAAACTACTAAAACTGTACCAAACAACCACTCATTATATCATCTCTATAGCTTTAATAGAACTGAAAGCACTTAACCAACAATACCATTAGATTCGCTTCATAGGAGGAAATTGATAGTCGTAAAACAAGCCGAGGACAGTATTAATTTGAAGAAAAAAACAGCTTTTAAATAAATAAAAAATAAAACTAACAAACTAGATCGATTCTCTAGCTACAAATGCATTAAAAATTCTGCGACGAGAAATCAAGGCGTATGCGCCTACAATTGTTCCTCACAGGAGTTGTATGAAGGAATGCACGTTCACTCAACAACGCACAGCTGACACGCCCACAGCAAGGGGTATCGTCTCCTCCTAAGCCACTTATGATGCATCTGGCCGACAATTAATAATTCATCAATCGTTCACCTAACGTCATCTATATATTGTTCATTGATGACAATAAATGATCAACTCGTTCTATACAATTCAATGGAGAACAAATTCGAAACTTTCAATTATATAAGTCACATATAATCGGATCAAGATTTTATATATAAACATTCAGCAAATACTGCAAATGTGATACATACCTATTGTTTAGTTGTTAGAGATGCCAGTAATTTGTGATGAACCAACTAACCTAATATTATTATCAATAAATGGTGCAATCTCTTTAAGAAATGCTATTTTTCTTCAATAACAACAAAAAACTTTCACATGAATAAATAAATAAACAAATAAATAAACGAACAAGTGAATAAATAAACAAACAAATTAATTAACAAGTGAATAAATAAACAAATAAATGAATAAATAAATGACGCATTAAAGCAGTCTCCGAAAAGCAAATTTGCAACTCTAAACGATAGTAATCTTAGTTGTGGATGAGAAACGAGTGGAAGCTTTCATTTAATCAAGACAATAACTGTCATCAATATCTGAAAGATCTAACATATTAGCAGAAAAGATTTTACCTTTGCAAAGAGACTTCTAAACCAATCAATAAATGAAAAATCCGTATGAGATTCCAGTTGGATTTAATTTCGCATCGACCGGTCAATAGTCCACTTCAAAAAACTTTTTTTCAGTATGTAAAGATGATTCAAAGAATACTTCACTCCACAATTTCAGAACATTCACTTTATTGAAAAACATAGGAAGATAAAGGTCTTTCAAGATAATTGGCATCATTCCAATTGCCCTCAAGCAGCCTAATCGACGCTCAGCAATGCGTTTATAGCTAGCTGATCCACAAATCGTCTCTCATCAGGCACTATCCGTAAAAATAAACCACTGACGATGAAATTTTCGTAGGCAACAAACGAATACTCAACACTGCGGAAATACGATGAAATCTTAGTCTTTTAATGCTTCTGATGTGAAGCGAACAAAACTGAGCATTGTTTATCGTAAACGGAGGCAAACCTTACCACTGTGCACTCATAAAAAATACTTCGGCATATCAGCCCACCCACCACCATTAACGATAAATCATCGGCATTCCTACACATTGCTACGTTACAATTCATAAACTGCACGTTGTTCTCTACGCACAATTTGAGAGATTTTAATTTTCTATGAAATTTTACAGGTGATGTTTAAGAATGGCAATTAATGATGAAATGGATTGAAGTGGATGATGAATTACTAAATACTGTTTATGTACCTAGATGCACATTAATATTACGATTGCCATATACGTATTTTCCTCAGTAATCTCATCAACTAACAATCGAATTGTTCAAGTGCTGTGATAAGCACCTGATTGCGATAGCAGCATTAGCCATATTTAAGCAAACTTTACGACGTAACAGTGAACACTGTTTCAATTGACCTCTCTTAACGAAGATTTCTTCGATTTCACTCACACATTTCGTAGAGATGAATCCTTTACTCCAACTCTCACTNGAAAATTTGAATAACTATGAAGGGACATTGAAAACCATAAGAAAATCATCTGAAAATGCAAAATTTACGGCAATTATTTCTTCCAAATTGGCCGAACTTTGCAAAAAGTCAATAATTTTTGGGTAAATGATCATTATAAAAAATGCATTAAAGAAATGTCAAAATTATAGAAGTGGAAGTTAAGGAGATTGACAACCGCCAATTCTGAGTTTCGTTATGAGGTTTTAGCAGAATAGTCACGAAAAAAGTAGTAAGTGGCAAAGCATAGATTAGAAAGGTGGTAAGCGAGTTGGCCAAAAATTAGGGAATCAGGTGGAGGGGAGGGGATACCCATTCGTGATTTTGAATAAATAACAATAACAACCGGGAAACGAAAGATCACAACAGTCAGTTTAAATGAAGCATGGATATCACATAGTGCTAATGCATAAATATATATATTAGTTCATAAGTTTGCAAGAAAAATATATATAACACTGCAAAGATGGAAAGGTGCCAACAAGCCAACAAGCATGGATTGATATCAGTGGTTGAAAGTAGATCCACGAACTATTCGAACCAAAATTGCCCGAAATATTAGAATTTCCCAAGAATGTATCCTTTCCAAACCGACTGAGAAAGCTCCCCTACTGAGTCATTTGCATCTCACTTATATTGGGCAGTGCATCACTTCACTCCTCATCTTATTNNNTCTTCACAACCGCATTGAATGCTTTCTCCACCGTGAACAATATGTAGTAACAAATATATACAATAGACTAATAGCCTCTTCAAAGCTTAAACACTTCAAGCTCAAAGCTCAAAGTTCAAGCTCAATTAATGTGCAAATGATAGCCTCAATCGGACATCACATCATTTGCCGAGAAGTCTGAAAAGAAGTAGCAAAAAACATTGACCACCATCATTTGTCCAATACTATTCTAGAATATCCACTTTCATATCTCTGTTCATGTGCAATATTGGAATTATATTTTCTGATCCATTTTGGATCATACATAAACGTATTGAATGCTGGGTGGTCTTTTTAATTCAAAGTCAACAAAAAAATGAGTTATTAATATTGAAACATTTCCATTTGGAAGAAAAAATATTTGCCGCAAATATCATCGATAAAAAATAACGAAACATATTCATAACGATATATAATGAAATGCTAGGCACACTTACAAGCGAATTCTGCAGTTGCAAAGTTGCGTCGCCACAAAGCAAAATCAGAGTCTACGAAGCTTCTCACGATGAAGCACAATTGCTTTCTCCTCTGGAGATGCCATCTGTTTTGCGTATTTCGCAACATATGAACAAGTTGGTAGGACTCGAAGCTGTTGCTCACGAGCATAATTGAAAGCCGCCTGACATAGCATCTTCGCGACACCTTTACCTTGAAATAGTGGAGGCACTTCTGTATGGTATAGATCCAGAATGTTGTTCGGTAGATGACGATATTGCAACCTCGATCGACTCCCATTCATTCGCACAAAGAATTCCAATGATTTCGCACAATGCTCCACTGTTAGCGATGCCGCTTTTGTTGTCATCCTGTTACTCGAAATCTGCAGCATTTTATCAGTTGCACAGAACAAAGTAAACAATAACAATGAACCGATAATGCGAATTGGGAAATTACTTTAAAGAACCGATTTCGGTCTAAAATTGAATGAAACGTTTAAATACGCAAAGCAAACGGTAATTCCCGATGGGAGGGAGTGTCTTTTTCAAAATATCCAGATTTTGACGGTGAGATGCTATTAAAGAAAACAGATAGAAGACCCGGAGGCTAAACAATTCTGACTTTGCCCGAAATCTAAAATAGTATTTCAAAAACATCGAGGAATGGTGAGGTTCCCTGGTGCTTTAGAAGGGAAGAGAGGATCCACCTCATCCTCTCTCCCACCTCTTTTTCCTCTCCCCAAAATTCCATTTACGATAAAGAGAATATTCTTTGTCGAATCGCTGACAAATTACATAAAATTGGCTGAAGCTGATGTCAGCCCTAGGTGGGTTGTCACATTTGTCCCATTATTTACCTATCATCAACATCGCCAGTAACACTTGATCCTCTTTAGACACTAAAACGCTGCCTTAAAGAAGAAAAAACTAAACTTTCCTACAAATCAATCCAATACCATTGTCCTTTCTGGAATTCAGGACTACTTCTTGCAAATGTTTTTTGCTGTAAAAAAAAACAGAATGTGCTGGCACGAAAACACATTCACAATTCCCACTGAATCGACAGAAACAACAGTCGCTATCAGCTTTTTCCTCCTCCCACTCATAAGTACGCCCTGGTACTTACAAATGAAGAGAGCGAAGAGAAGCTCCGGAGCGGGTGAAAGGGGGATTACAAGAACAGCTGGCGTGGAAGTGGATTGCGGCAGCAAGCAGTCAAAACAACCTTTAACGCTTCGATCTCGTGCAATAAATATGCACCACGCAATAAATCAGAATGGTGCATTCCTGATGGAAATAATAGTGTGAATATATAAAAAAAAAGCAAATTATCTGCCATGGGCAATACACGTAAGCGTCTCGATATGTGCCACGAGGCACACTCTGTGCACCACTTCTTACTAGTCAGTTATATACCACATGGCAATAAACTGTTCATAAGCATCTTACCTTTTTTATAGAAGTCATTCGTTTATGTCAGCCTTTATCTCAGATATAATGAAATCGTAAAATTAAGACTTATTATCCCAGATCTTTTTCTAAACTCCACCGAGCAGTTTAATGTTCGGAGATGGGCTTCTGTTTAAGACGATACTGTACTTCAGATAATAGACCAACAAAAATGATTCACAAAAGAGCACCAAATTTTACGAAGGGATCGATTGCATGTGATCAAAGCTCGAAGCTTACAAGTCAGCGTGAACTCATATGGTTCTCCTTATAAGCGACAGGAACATCCCATAGCCATTCGGGACAACAATCAAAGAGATCACTCTCTGGCTGCAGTGATCACCTCTATTCCTATTGCACTCTTTCTCAAACAGAATATTGCAATGCACAGCTGAGAGAAACAACAAGGGGGCGCCTTTATTATATAAGAGATATATTATCGTATTTCTGCATTTGATAGCACATTCTTGACTTCACTAATCACCCTCTGGAAGGGGGGTGCGGGAAGGAGAGGGGAGATCAACTGTCAAACTTCAATTGAGTCTCGATAGAGGGCGCAAATTTTTTCTAGGGAAAGATTTTGGTATTTTTGAATAGCAAATCGATAGCCCTAAGAAACATGAAACGGAACATGCGAAATCATATCGAACGAAAACATTGGAAAATCCAAAAATAGTCATCTAGAGAATATAAAACTTTGCATCCGTACACAAAGGATCATTCTACAATTCGTTTGGATGGAAGGATACCGAAGAAACATAAATAAGAAACATAAATATGTCAAGATAGGACAGAAGAAGAGATAATACATCACTGATATGATCGAACAACATCGATCGCTTATCACTCAAATTCCAACTGTTGAGAAACGCGCAGTTATTAGTACACAAGCTAACGATAGCAATACACGAAAATACAAAGGTCATTCAACAAAACGAGGTGATAGTCCATAAGTGATAGACAACGAGAACGGTGAGCAGCTTATTCTTAATCATCGGCTTGACTGCTTGAGTTTATAAACATAGATAGTCAAGGTTCAAAGAAAAGTGGTTTTAATTTGACTGAAAAAAAAACATTCTTCGGTATTCTTGGCATCTCAGTATAGAAAGCTCTTGACTTGGCCGAAAACCGGCAATAATAAGTAATGGACACACTTGATAAGTGGAGTCATCAAGCATGACCCTGATCACGAATGAATCGTTTCTGATCCATATCCTCGAAACGTTATCGATCCTTTCTTGCATTATTACTCCAACAATATCATTTTCTAAATGAAAAATAAGTAATTGAATTCATTTTCAGATACCTCAAAAATGTTGGCTCGATATTCAACTCTATTGCGTCGACTGCCACTAATCTTCAATTACGTCGCACTCAGCGGTACCTCTTTAAACGTTGATCGTTGATAGCTTTGCAAAATTCACTGAAAAATTATATAATATTCAATCATTCACCATATTTATTAATATCTTAGAATATAACGATGAGAAGGCCGACAATAATAAATGGAAGAAAAAAAATGCAAAAACTTGAACTACTTTTTCGACTATCCCTGAGCAACGGATTGCAGAAACGAAAGACATTCAAATCATCGTCGATAGAAGTTTGACACATGTGGGCACATCCGTCTTGGGAACCCTCAGGCACCTGGATACTCACCAGCTTTATTCAGATAACCTATGAAGAAGGCCCATCTTATCAACTGAAATAACCAAAGACACGCATCGATCACCATCTAACAACTAGACAATACACCCCTCCAAACACGCTAAAACATCGCGCTGCAGCAACACTGAACTGAACTCAACGAGTGCAATGCTCGACGGAATTTAAGGGAGTCTCATCCTGCTAGAACTCGTGATCTCCGGCTGAAAAAATGATCTCAGTGACGTCATTATCCCATTTTCGCACTTTTCAGCTCATCGTTCATCGAACAATTGTTTGTAGCAAATACGTAAAAAAGTGTTTGTGTCGAAACAAATAACAACATAAAGCAAATCCACATACTGCGGAACAAAAAAGTTGGAAAGCACGCCAGGTGAGCTTCGGTAGCACTATTTGCGCTTTTTGAAATTGTTGTCATTAGACGAACCAGATTCACAACAAATTATAAGCAATAAAATATAGGGATTTTGAAGAAAGCGATCGCTCGTGCAAAATTTCCACACAAAATTCACTCAGCAAGTTGAGTGGTTAGGAAATGCAATGCAAATCGATGCAAAATGCAATTCCATAGGCACATTAAAACGTTCGAGTTGATGCAATTTGAGAGTCACATACTAAACAGCTCATTGCCTAACTACCAGGCATACAGCAAAACCCACCAGGCATAGAGCATTTGGTATTTGCAGAAATTCACACAATCAACCTGCAAAGGTGCAAAAGAAAAAGGAATATTGTGAAAGAAGGAAAGCACAGGGGTATCCTATCGAAAACAACTCGTGCAAGAGAATTCAGAGCAATTTTTGATCGCTGAAATAAATACAACATCAGATGCGTTGACGTTGATCAATGATCCTCTTCCAGTCAACGTCATTTATTGAGTCCAATGAGCAAACAGCTAACACCAAGGATCAATGTTCGGAAAGCTCATCTCCACGTGGGTGATTCCATCAATCAGTTGCACCACTTTATATTTCCATAGATCAAAATCGAAAACCAAGTGAGTTCTCATCATAAGCATCAATTGATAGAACCACATAATAAAGATTGAATTTGCTAAGTAGCCTAATGCCTTCGAATGAGTTCACTTACAATCATCACGAAGAGTGGGCACTGCTGGAAGGATACGATAGCTTGATGTTTAAAATATGTAACTAACATCATCTGCCACCCCGAGCAAATATAAACGAGGAAGTACTCAAGTTTCCAATTCTCTTCTAGACGTGATATGAAGATTGATGAATTATGCGTTGGTAAGCTTGGATATAAGCTTATCAGCATCTGTAAGCTCGGATATAAGCTTATCAGCATTATAAGCTTGGATGTAAGCTTATCACATGGCTTTACACCGATACTATGTGCTCATCAAGCAACTAAAATAAAACTAATTTTATTTCACAGCTTATTCAGCAAAAAAAAAACGAAAAAAAATGTCTCCCTGAGTGCAGCAATGCACTCAGGCAGAACGCCCTTTCAAAGATACATTCGCATCATATTACAGTCGAATGCAACAGAAGTTGACTCGTCAGATCAATCTCAAATTGGTTAAATAATAAAGTGAAGGGATGAAAGAATAGAAAACTGAAAAAATTCGAAATCAGAGATGATGCAATTTTTGATATTTACTTGAAAGACGGCAAATAACAAGTAACAACATCATCTAAATCTCTAAATCAACACTTTAAAATACAGTCACTCTGGAGCCGTTTGAACAGAGTTTGCGATCACGCAGGTGACCTTACAACAAAATACGGTAATGGAGAACACCAGTAAAACAGACCTCATACAGCAACAGTTGAGAGGAGGCACGAGAGAGTAGCGAGGTGAAGAAGAACATAAAAGACCAAAGATAATGGCCACTCGACGTCTAGCTTAAATGAATTTAACCCGTGTCGATGAGTTCTTGTGAAACTTCTTAAAATGGTCTTTAACTGCCTAACAGGTTGCTTTTGTGCTGCAACAGATATTTCCAGACACCAGCACGCCGAATACCACGTTCGCGATGCCCTGCCACATCTCACCGGATGTTCTGGCGATGGAAAACGCCATCAGGGCAAAAGGAATGTGATGCAAAACTGTTGTGTATTTCGAAGAAGGCGGAAAAAAAGAACACAACTGCTCTATAACGGTGGAATACTCACGTTAAAAAACAACTTCCAGTTAGGAGATTCATGCCATCCCCCCCCCCTTCCTCATCGAAACCGAGAACCGACAAAAGATCGAGCCATTCAGTGTCGGCACAGCAATCATGAGCACTACTATTCCGCTATGCGTCAGTACGCAAGAAATTATTACTGCATCCTTTTTGTATGCTCAATGAGCTTCTAAACTTGTAGAACCGCAAGCTGCTTCACAGTTACACGACTTTTTTTTGAAACTACCATAACGATGATGTTGGTACAAATTCATCAACGAACAATCAATACTTTGCTCCCTTGACAGAATGACAATGACACAAAACACTTAGCAAAGATGTCTAGGCGGAGGAACCTCAGGGATCTTCTCGAGATCAAAACTGTCCGCCTCGAACTGCCTGAGGTCTTCTTCCGAAAGCGACTCCACCCGGGAATAATAATAATCCGGAAAGTTGGTGCGTTCCTTTGTGTTCGAATCATCCAGCGATGAACTAAATTGAAGGCGATTATATTCGGGACGTTATCCTAAAGATTTCATGAAATTTTTACTCAAAACCATATGCAAAACCGAAAATGAGGAAGGGAGGGGTGGGAGGGGGGAGGGGGGAGGGTAGGCAAGAGCCAAAACAGAGGGGAAGCGGAGGAAAGGAGAGGAGAGGTTTGTGTGATACAGTCGCAGGGTCAGAGCATCTTTTTCTATACATACACCGAACGAATGGCAGAGGCGGACACGAGGACTACTTTTTTAGAAACTCATTCACAACATCAGTCAGCATAAAAAGCTATGAGCAGTCAACCCATTAAAGTTCTCTTCAATCTCCATCGGCAAAATATTCTTCCACTGCGTACTCCTTCCTATCTCCTTCCTTGGATCGATCATCTCAATCACCCGCCTACCCTTCATTTAAAATTCCCGTTTCAGTATTTTTTTTCTTGATATAAAAATGGTTGCCAAAAATCTCTCCCTGCCCCACGTCAAACGAATATACGAACAAAAAATCCAACTCGTGGTTTATTTATTCTCTGGATGCCCATCGATAACTCAATGAACGAATGAAGTCTTATCCCATTTTCTAAATTTGATAATAAAAACGTTGAAAGACGGAAAATTTTAATAACGGTGAGCTGAAGGTAATTTACGAGTGCAAAAATTATACCTCTGATCAGTAGAAACGAAATCGTTGTGCTTTGTGAGCGAAACGTGCTCCAAGCCAATAGGTGAAGATTCCAAACTGTCGTATCTGAATACGAGCAAATCAGCATTGATTTTGTAAACGTATTTAAGCTACGTTATAAGCTTACAACGGAACAGCACAACTGGGGAACTGGATAAATGCAATGACAAATACATATATAAAGGGAATCGTATTGCAAAATGCATCCGGATATATGTGTGAAGATGTCAGCTTCACAAAAAAGAAAATCCACAGTTAACGTAAAGAAAACATACGAATTAGTTATACTCAGAGGTTCATCGGTAGACAGCGCATCGGCGATCCGTTGGTTATCTTGATGTTGCGAATCCTTTTTCAGACTTGGCGCAACCCATCTGTACCTGCTGAACAAAACCAACCGAATTTACTTCCATATGTTACTAGTTACGTAGCAACAATCACCCAGCGTTGATGCCGTCGTTTTACCTCATATATGACTATAAAGCGCGAACGTTGCGACCAATGTTGTGACCAAATGTAGAAGCAACAATTTCTTCACTATCAGCTCAAGTTGTTTTGGCTAGGCATGCTGTATTAGAACCTAGTTTACTGGTTATATGAAGAGATCGAGTTCCCTTTTAGCGTCCAGGTACTGCACATCTTGAGAGTGACTGTCGTTAGCTAACAAGACACAATATGCGGTGATCGTTGCGTACAGAACTAGAGAGGAAAGGATCAGTGAAAACATCAGCGCTACGCGGACCACCTTCATTATGCCAATCAAACAAACCTCCATGTCCACATACATTCCCCCTCATTTCACCACCTACGGTAGCACGGTATGTTGCTATATAAGCTGTGGTCATTACTGCTTAAGGGAAGGGATGGTAAGCAATTGCAATGAGAAGTGCATAAATAATTGCGATGTCAATAAATAAGAACCTTTTGCTTCAGTAAAAAATTGAAAAGAAAAGTGAAAATCAATTCTCCGACAATGATCCCTGAACTCTAAACCGATGAAGCAAATGCTGATCATGATAATGAAAATGCTTCAAACTATTCACAACGTGAAACCTTCGATCAGAGAAGAACGACGGTGGAGCAGCCATCTGCCGGTGACCATATCCATCGTCGTTCGATCGGTGCAACGCTTTGTCGTTCACGTACTCATTCTGAGGGGAATGGCGAATAGTAATGTCAATTACATATTAATGGACAAAAAATGTTCAACTGAACAAAGTGCTTAGTGAGCAGCATCGATGAATACAACACAGGACAGCATTGTGTGATATGAGGGGGGGGGGGGGGAGGGGGGGGGGGGGGGGGGGGGGGGGGGGGGGGGGTTTCTCAATCCCCTCTCCTCGCCATTGAAGGAGAAATTTTTTTCATTCTGAATGCAAAAAAAACATAGAAAAAGTGTTGTTTAATGCACGCTACAATCAGCAGTAATTAAGTAAAAACGCACAGATATGTATTTTGTTGTTGTCGGTTGTATTGAAAGAGCTGAGGCGGAAATGACTAGGTGGCTAATGCAAGTACAGATGTTAAACACATATTCCCTTGCTATATGAGACTCTACAATATCCTACAGATTTATTTAATATAGACGACTGGAAACGCTACATAACCATTGCAAATTGCGAACGTAGTTTCCAATTTCTTTACGAAGGTGACCAAGAAAATTTCACATCTTCATAGAGTTCAAGCGTTTAGGCGATTCTGCATTACAGATTGAACCTTACAGCTAGAGATAAGAATCCATTAACCTCAATTAACACTTTTGGTTATCGAGAAACTTGGAACAATCAAAGATGATTTACTCGCAAGATATTGTAACATTAATTCCTCAAAGCAATCCTCCCTTAAACAAGTAAAAAGCACTGAATTACAGCTACAGTTCGATACGTTTACCACGCTTGGATGAACCTCACTGTGTGGTCGATTCCACTGTTCGCTATCATCGTGCCGGATATGCGTCACATTTGAAGGTGCTCTATGGTCGTTATCACTAGTCGCAATATATGATGTATTTGGATATCTTGTATATGTATACCATCCGTCCTATAAATAGAAAATGAATGAATAAATGAACAGAACCTCGAGTTGTTTCTCGAGCTGAATATTAGCACTATATAAAGCAGTACGGCCCACTTCTTGAGGTGTCATTTCGCAAAAAATGGGCGTCAATGAACGTCTCATTAAGCAGCATCTGCTGTTTATATGAATATAGATTTAGGTACTAATTTTCTCATGTAAAATAAAAAAAAAGAAATAATATAATTCAAATAAAACCAAAAGACGGAATTAACCTCAACAGCAGGAATTTTCTTAGAATATGTGGATTTCGCAATTTTACTGACCAATAAGGCATATGAAGTCTCCTATTTATTCTAGGTTTCCATTTGGTGGTCCTCTACGCGAGAAGGATCCTCTGCCTTTCTCGAGCTTAAAATGGGCAAGAAAAGCTGATCTGCTGCCTCATATTCGAAAGGTTATTTAATTTTGCCAAATTTTGAGGGATTGTTTTATTCAGTACACATTTTTTTATGCAAAACAAAACGGTAGACATATTAAAGTGACCTCAAAAAAGAGAATAACTGCATCGATGATGCATCATGATATACAATAATCCTCTCAGCACCCATATCCTCTATCCACAAAATTCCCCCTAAATATTTTAGTGTAACAGCTTCTTTTAGAACGAGGTATATGAATCCTCTCGCACCGACTTCATTCCCTCATCCAACAACCACCTTATATATAGCTCATAACTTACAGTCTGCAAGGGTTCCCCACTGTCTGCTGTTATTGTCTATATCCATTACTTTTATCATTTCACAACTTTTCAGCCATATTCTGAGAAGGTAATTCGAGTGGGGGTGGTGAGAGGCATGAGGGGGAGGATAGAGGAGAGGGGTGAACAACACTCAACTAATGCTCATTTCTTCAGTACGAGAAAAAGAAACAATTCCCAAGATTCATCCTAGAAACAAGAAAGAAAGACCTTCACCGCATTTCATTACCTGTTGTGAAGGGACCGACTGAGTTGCTCCCATCTGATGCGAAAATGGGCATCGTTCACCGTTACGACAACAACCCATCGCAAAGAATTTGCATGGAACTGCTGACGATGGCCTCATCTATATGTAAAATAGCACCTCAGAAAATATTGTTGTAAAGAAGTGAAAACGTGAAGACGCAAGCAGATAAAATGAAAACTATCGTATTGCTCTGAATAAAGCCCCATCTTGCACAGAAATTTCTTCGTTAATCTTCCGATTCTGCTTTGAAGATTTATGCAATATTTGACTGCAGAATTCGCTGTTGTTTCGACATATTTTCACGGAGACCACAATCGTGATTTGTCGACTTACTGGTGGGATAACTCTATAGAGATAAGTGCAACAGATACTTTCGTTCTTTCTGCAGGAAAGGACTCGAAACGAATCAAATTAGGTGAGACGCACAGGTGGAACAGGTAAGCTCTTATTGCGCCAGGTAAATGGGTTAATGGGATCAGAAAAATAATACGTTACCTTCCGTAAAACAGCAGTAAATTAAGAAAATATGCTCAAAGTTTGTCACGAGTGGAGTCGGTTTCGTCTCCGGTTGCGTCCCGGAGTATGGTGGGACTTGGACCGCGACCATACATAGAGCTACTGAACCTGGTCCCAAACCGGTGTTGCACGAACCATGCCGACCGATTGGTTTAAGCCTTCAGCCATATGATGAAGGGCCAAATTCGATTCCGGTCATGACCTTATCTGCACTCAGCAACAGATAACAACTTAGAACCTGTCTTCATAGGAATAGCCCGAGAAAACTGAATAAAGGGAAACCGGAACGGAAAGCAGTACAACTTCAACGAGTTCCATGGATGCACTCATAAAGAACCCTTAACATTGGCAACAGACAAACAACCTATAGATATCCTCGCAACACGGTGGAAACAATGTGTGCTGAAAATGCCTGTGCTGGGAGGTAAGAAAGGAAGTTAGAGGCCAGGGAGAGTGATTCGAACGTATGTGTCACTCTTGAAGGTGCCTCGACCTGAGATAGGGACATGTGTCATTCACAACTCCTCAAGACCGATGATTGCGCATTTAAAGGCAGATCTGTGAAGGATAATGGGGTTTTTAAAATATAAAACACGGTAACTAGTCGCGATTGATAGGGGTGGCGGATGATTTGTCGGCTAGTAGAAAACCACTGACGTAATTATAGTCACGTTGGCTTTTGGAACACCTTTAAATTACATATAGTTGAGTTCTAAGGAAATGTCATTCAACACCAATTAGGGTGGACGGTGCAGAGAGCTACCCCGCTGAGGCTGTCCTCTGTTATGCCCTAAGGCTGCGGGACCTCATGATTGGCGAAGACGACTCCGATCTTCGCTCCCGCGAGGAGTAGCTAATTGCACAGTGACACACTAAACTGCAGCTGCAGTGTTGCGCGGGCCCCTGCCGACAGATGAGCTGATATTCCCCGCAAGGCTGAATAATCACCTCGCTTTTTCCGCCTCTCGCCCCCACCCCATCTTGCTCTCTCCGCGGTCTGTCAGACGGTCCTGAAAGGCGCACGTCAAACCTTGGCTTCTCCCTCTTTCCGCTCCTACAAACCCTCCGTATGATTTCCAGCTTGCATGTTATACCTCTCGAAACTAAAATTAATAACATCCCGAGATATATGCGCCGCTGTCAGAATTTGCTGGGATGCGGAGACTGTGCGGACAACGAGCCATCTTATTATCCCCGTAGGGTGTTTTCATCAACTTCCGACACACCTTAGAAGTAAACACTGAAACGGGGGTTTGCACGATCGTCGTTTTACATAATAATCGATAGCCATTTAAGATGGACATTTAAAGATGTATGTGGTTTTAACCATCGATAGCATCAACGGTATTCTAGGTACAATGCAATGTTTCTTTATCTTATTATTCCTTCACATGTTCAAATCAACCAAGAGTTACCTACCTGTGTATGCATTGCTAACAAAACCAGAACACCTTCAACGTTAGATTGAAGCACCGATCTAGGAACAAAATCCACAATGGAACAGTGAGAACAAAACAATTTCCACCATTCGTACCCTTTGGCGGGGTGTGCCGCGATGATCTGCATCCATCCCCCCCCCCCTCCCTTGTATAGAGTGCCATAAAGACAAGCCGACATTGGATGGCAGTGGAACGATGTAAGCTGTAAGCAATATCACCATATAGCACATATTTATTCTTAGAGAAGCGAACGAGATCCAAGAATTAAAAAACAATATCAAGGCAACATAATTGCGTTATGATCGTTCGTTGCATCGACGATTGGATAAACAATAAAACATAGACGCATATGGCAATGAATCAGGATGAATCTATTGCCAACGTTTAGTCATTAAAAATTCCCTTATATATACACGAGTAATCACAGTGAAACTAATTCAATATGTTATAAATAAAGAACGTTATTTTTTCGTTTTTTGAGGATGTAAAGCAATCAATGAATATTAAGACAATATGCAGAAGGGAAACAATTTCCAATCCGCATAATTTTTCAACGACTTTTTCAGCAAGGGAGAGGCATGGGATTTCAAAGGTAGAACAGCGATTCGGAGGAGATGACCGAACAAATCAAAACCTCGGATGTCTACTAAATAACACTAGCATTGGTCCACAAGTCTCGGTATATATGAAATGTTCAATATAAAGCGTACAATACATATTGTAGACAAAAGAGTAATAACAGAGACATTAAACAATTTAAGAGCAAAATAATCTCTCTGAAAGCATCGATGCCAAATGGTTTTAGGGAAGAGCTAAAGCTTCCATTCGCATCGTTCTCGAATTCAATCCTAAACTTACCCATTTCTCTAAAATAGCTCGTAATAGTAATAAAGGATTATCGGCGAGTCACTACAGGAGTAGGAGAGCGGTCATCATGTCGGGCAAACGTCTCCTCGCTTATAGCTTCAGTTGCTTGATCACCTTCGAATAACTGCAAATATTTCATCCCCTTCAATTCACATTTAATTCAACAAAAACAAGCCATCTCAAATCGAAAATGTGTTCAAAACACCTAGCCGATCAAACATCATAATACACCCTACCTGTCAAATATACTACACCTGACCTATCCAGCAGTGCTCACAATATTCATCTGATTCTGGCCCGAGAAAAACTCAAAACCTCAATATCTGCTAAATTTCTGTTTTTAAGTTATCGTAAATCGAGATATTATCAAATAGCACATCACCTCTGCTAGTCATATTCTGCTCAACTTCTTGATTGCCACAGTAGAATATCTAACTTTTGAATTGATTATTGTACTTCTCAAAACTAAAAGATTTGTGACATCAACTGTCCCGAAACAACAGAATAATACAATGACGCAACAATAAGAGGGAGGGGAGGGGAGGGGAGGGGGGGGGTGGGGATGCTGTTTATAAAATGAGTAAAAGTGGTAAATAAAGTGTCGAATACCTGTCCATATTCCTGCTCATTTCGAACTCGCGCTTTTGCTGAAATCTTTGGTGGCTTGCGACGCAAATCATTTCTGAAAAACATCGACAATAATTGGGACGAAAAATGAGAAGATAAACGAAACTGATAGAAGAAAACAATAAAGTATGAGAAGACTTATGATAATTGATTACAAAATACTCCTTCCTTAGGCAACAGAAAAACAATAAAACAAATAAAGACAGAAAATAACGAGGAACATCTACCCTCTACATAACAAGAAACAAATAGGGCAAATTTTGGAAGTCAGAAATGAGAAAAAATTCACTTTCATGTAGTCGATAAATAATTTTTAAAGGGTGGATTTACGAGAAATTCAATCAACAGATATTTAAACTAGCAACTACTTGCTCCACGAGTGCAGATGTGAATTCAGTTCACAGCAAACAGCATTCTACCCCTCCCCTTCCCCCTCCCCTCTATCCACCCCCTCTTCCAAAACGGAACACACTTTCTACGTCAAACAGCGGAGCTATATAGGTAAAGACACAATCTTTAAAGCAGTGTCATTGAAATATTACCTTCAAATAGCGTGTATTTATATACCAGAAGTGGGGCATCACAAGCGATAGTTCGATTGAATAATAAACAATAACTACAAAGTTTCGTAGCATAAACTATGCAATGAAAAAGAATTAAGAAGCAATGCTCGTTCTCATTCTCTCATTATCCAAAAACGATCAAATATAAACATCACTTGATGAAATGGATAACGGCTTGAAGAGAGTATCTAACACAGCTTGCAAATCAAATTTTGCAACAAAAAACATACAATGCGGTTTTGACGGCAAAATCGGATGCCGTCACAATGTAGTGCTCATTTTCATCGTCTCCATGCTGCACTCCACAACACGCTATATGGAGGTCTGCAAAATTGCATATTATCAACACGATTGCTACGTCCCTCGAACAACTCCTCAACTGATAACCTATCAAACTGGGCACTCACCCACTGCACCACTGATTACAGATAAATTCTATCAGATGGGTAACGTCATCTAAAACCGCTGCAAAAATGTACAAGCGGAGATCCAGTAGCTCTGCGACGGTAAATCGCTGCTCATGGTTAATAAATAGCGAACAGGTGGGACAGTGAGAAATCTACCGAGTAAATACTCGAAAAAAGCCCAAGGTGCACGGGAATGGAATAAAGGTATTCATCACTTTCCAAAATGACCACAGCACATTGCGAAATAACGTGAGGGACATGATGCCATTGAAGCCCATAAGCTTACAGCCTTGCTTCATTCCGTTGCTTGAATAAGATAAATGGCGCATAGAGGCCCAAAAATCACGACACCATGATTATGCAAGTACAACAGTCCCTCTGAGCACTATGAGGTGGAAGAAAAGCGAAATAAGAAGGGCAAATAAAAATGCAGAGAAAATTAGTTGAATACAGTTAAAATTACCAGCGATCGCCTTAAGGTAGACTTGCGGAAAGTCAATGTAAGTAACACCTTTAAGACCCCGTTCCCTCGTTCGTACACTGAATGAACTGTACAGCTCCGGTGGAATCATCTAAAATTCACACTTTAAATTATTGGGACTCATACAACAACCCCTAACTGCGTTGTCGTAAATGGTCCCCTCCCCCCCCCCCCCCCCTTCGTCGATTGACATCACCAAATGGAAGCAGAAGGAGTAAAATGAAAAATGGTGAAGGAACCAGTTTTGTGTGCTTCTTATCAACGACGAAACATCACCGCTATATAACGGATGTACCATACTGCTGTCATCTCAATCGACATAAATTCCCTTCATACAGAACTCGACTTCCCTCTTTTAATTTAAAGTCTAAAGTCTTATAAAAAGAATCAGTGCGCTTTGATGAATTCGTTGCTAGATCTTCAGATTGTTGCTATATCACTGATACTATGAGTTGTGGGTACCTTAAAAGAGAACAAAACTCTAAGTCTCTTCTTTTGCTCACCTCAATCTTTTTTTTTATTATAGTCCATCTTTAGCACTTACTACATAAGTCGTTACAAATTTTATCGTATAACAGAATGTTTTAAGCAGAAAGAAAAAACACTGAGTGCCGTTGCAAGTAGACGACAAGCTAAATGGGTTCCAATCCCCGCTATGGACGATTAATGACCACAGTAATATTGGTCGACCCAAATAAATTATAAACTCACCCTGGAGACAATATAGCGCGAGATTTTCTGGATATAGGTGATGACATTCTTATCTTTAATGAACTCTCCATCACCACTCAGTTCAGTGACATACACACCGAGATCCTCTCTTGCCGGAATACCCCTCACTGACGGCACTGGAAAGCGCTTGTTGGCAATACGCATTGGATTATATATCAATTTGCGCTCTGCACGTGTCGACGATAACACTCGTCTGCCAGTGATATGCGTGGGTGTATAGTGGAACTGAAAAATAATTTCTCTTCATTTATATAAAGTAATACGCACCTGTACTACAAGTTTCACGCCTTCACCTATCTCCATAAATTTCATACGACCGGTATACTCCTCCACTAATAAAAGCACCCTGAAGCAGAAGAAGCTCATTATCGCATTCTCTGCTTAGCTAGTGTGCATTAGCAGATGACAATAAATAACAACGTAAAACATTATCTCCCTGCACCCTCCCGAAGAGACACTACCGCGCGTAAAATCTACAACCCTACTGATTCTATAAACATCACAATGAAGGCATGGCATGCGGTCCAAGTAGTGTCTTGCTTACCAAACATAGCTGCTTCAACACTAAGCATCAGATGTTTCATATCAGCCTCAATCAACGCCGAAAACGTTTCCAATATGATGTCACACAACCGGATAACAGCATGAAAACGCCACAGGCCGGAACGACACATGCGCCACAAATGCTAAAAGGTAGCATCTTAATTTTGCAGCTGCGGGACACATAAATTTTTGTTAAAAGATGCCGGAAATAGAAAAGAAACAACCTCTCTCGTAATCGGCGCTCCACGAAGCTGATTTCGAGTGAGCGAGTTGACGATTGTTCGTAACTTTGCCACCTCTTCTTTTAACTCCTCATTCGCGGAAATCACTGTATTCACCTGAGAATTACACAGGTCAAGGATTGAAGGTGTGATATTTATCAAGCACACAGATGACTACTGAATATCTCTGGAAAGACTAATCATTGGTAGTCTAATCACAATGAGGATGTACTTACATCAATATAACTTGAAACTATATTCACTAAGATCGTGAAAGAACCGTGAAATATAGCATTTCTTGCTTACTTGCTTACTTCACCATCCCTCCCTCCTCACATCCGAAATTTGCAATGAAAACAAAAGTGAGAGTTGTATTAAATTGATGCTGACTTTTACATTGATGAGAAACTCCTAAAAACGAAACAAAATGTTGCAGCCAATGAAGCGAAACTATGGGAAAAACCAACGAGAGCAGCCATTCCAACGAGAGGAAAGACCAAATCGGCAGCATTCGGTGTGTCGATGTTTTGGATAGCATCGAGCAATGATGCCATATCGACATGGGCACTTTCGATTGGCAACTCGTTCACAAACGACTGCAATTCGAATTCCTTTTTATCTATTTCTTGTGACATCACATTTATATTTGCAAACAAGTTTGTATCGCCGCGAAGGAAAAACACCTGTCGGAAGGATGCTCCATGTCAATTCACAATGTGGCAGTATGCTTTCGCACCGCAACTAACAGGTAGATGAGGCAGTGCCCAACGTTGGATTTGAACAAGTTCCTAACAGACTTTTTCTCAAATGACCTCGAGGGTGAGTGACCTAAAAAGACCTACATCTCTTGTTTGTACTGATAGCTACTGATAGTTACTTGTTAAGGGAGGAATAAGAATCTATAGCAAATCAAAATTCACTGAATTGGTAGTAAATTGTATTGGAAGATTGTTTTTGATTATGGAGAATATAGTTAAATACCTCATGAATTGCGTGATGCAGCATATGATTGCTATAGGCCAACGTCTAACGTGTGCTGATTCGAAGGAATAGAAAGAAAAGATTAGACAGGTAACATAGCAATATGATGGATCAAAATTGTTGTCGGAAGAAGAGGAAGTGAGGAAGTGAAATATTACTCCTCTTGCTTTTATCTCTTCACTACCATCGATCGATGATGCACAACACCAACATCTGAGACCGATAACCATGCTGTTTTTGATTCTTTAATTCGATCCTATATGATAAATCATCCTCAAAAATTTCTTTCCAATCCTAGCAGTGGTGCTCATCCATCGGGCACTAAGACAATTCCTTGCAAATAAAAAACCTCGGCGACCCATTTCACCTCCTCTTCGTCCTCTTCATGTGCGTATTTAGTCAACTGTTAATAAAACATACTCGAATATCCTCCACGGTTGCATAGGACTGTCCAAGGATGTGTCGTCCAACTTCAACAACATCGCATTCAGATAAATCATCGATCCTATTTCTGCCATCTTGCTGTGGCTGATCGAAATATTCAACCTGAAGAGGTTCGGGTGATGAAGCACTCTGAAGCACTTCGGCAACATTTCTTGGCGCTGACAACACACGTCTGCTGCTACTTTCAGTTGATCGCACGTACGGCGAAATCAATGCTAGCCGTGATAAGCCAACACCGCGACGTATCGGTCCTGACGTATGAACCATCTCCCGTGGGGTTGGGGATCGAGATTGGGAACGTGACTGCCCACAGCGTGCGCTGGATGACGCCAGCCTTCTCTCGAATCCCATCTCATGCTCTCCACCGCTTTTTCGTGACCAAGTAGATGAATTGCGATCTGAAACAGCGAAGCGATCACAGATATGAACGCGTCTATATACTCAACTGCAGGCCCCTTAAACTAATCATGTGAAACACCGTTCCGGTGTTTTTCCGACGATAAAACCGTGGGAAATAACGTAATCCGTGTGTAATTAATACTGCTTTCAGGAAGGTTCTGAGTGCAATTACAGTCGCGCTTTATGGGATATGGTGCATGAAATCGACGGTGTGGCAAAACAAGTGATAAGTCGTGGATGAAGATATCGCTCGACAAGCTAGACCTTGGGACTCTTAAGAAACAATATTTTGAGTATCGTATAGTATGTTTAAAAAACAGAGAAGCAGTTGAAAATGTACTTTATATGAAGTAAAGCAGCGACCATCGCCAACCATCAGACAGCACATCTTCCCATGGAGCCGGGTGGGTAAGTGAACATTTTTATTTCGCGCACAGGCTATCAAATCAAAAGAGATAAAGCGCATGGGTCATTTGGCAGTGTCACCTATCGACTGCAACCACTCACTCAGAAGCAAATAAGATGACGCAAATCCCCAATTTCCTCCCGCATATCCCCATCGCCTCTTCTGCAAATGTGACCTCAGCAACAACTATGCATTCCAAGTTGCGAATGTCGCAACGACTGAAACAGTTCATAAGAGTGCAACAACAAGCGTAAATGTACTATGCTTTTACGGCTCTAGCTGTACTCATGTGAGTTTACAGGGCTAATGCACAACCATTATCCATCGATTTGTCGTTGAGGTCAATCGATCTTGTCTGTCTGAATGTTGGAAATGGGTTCAGATGTGTCCAACTGCAATCATGTGCTTACCATAGGGAGTCCCCAATGCTGAAGCAGATAGCATGCACACTGCTCCAACTAGTTTTGCCAACAAAGGAAGCAGCACTTCTCTTACATTTTGCAGGGATATTCGAGGACCGTGACATAGTCGTCGCTCTCTCAATCGTTTGAAATGCTCTTCTTTTATACGCTTCTTGAGGAATGATACGATCCAATCCTGTAACGATACCACATAACCCCCATCTTCCTCCATAACAACATCGACGCCTTACTATCCCGGCTAGACTTCATCTCTCATCCCCAACTTGATCTCGCTTCGATGGGCAAGCAATGGGGATGTCAACAACAAAGACAACACGAACAGACACTCAAAACAACATGAACAACAACATGTCATCACTCATTTACCACATTAATCTATGTACCACAAATCGCCTCTCGATTGTTGACAGAGCGCATTGCGATTTGTCGTCGCAAGAACCTGCTTGTTGGCTATGTGCCACTATATGACTAAATCAAAGAGAGTCGAACGCTTGCAACCACAAAGCAATGAAATTAATAAATGGATATCTGCAGTGAATACCTCTCTGATAAACTTCATTGTTAAGCGGATTTGATGCAAAATTTTAGAAAAGTTTATAGCAGTCGAAATGACTTTAAAGGCATGAAGAAAGGCATGAAAACATAATACCAATGGAAAATACCACATTCCAATTAACCGTTAACACAAGAAATCTTCAAGTGACAAGTGATTAACAACGAAATTTACTTCAAAAGTGTAAATCGCGTATGTATGCCTCAAAAGTTTGAAGCTTAAAACAAATAAGCTTTCTAGAGGAAAAGCAGCATCGAATCGAAGTCTCATTTGATGGTACGGAGTGGATCCGACTTCATGCCCACAATGCGATTCCATATGAGCGATGTTTGAGGACGTAACCTCATAATCTTGAGCTTGCGGGAACATCGCCTGATAGAATCAAAGCCTTTCGTTCATGGAAATATTCGTCTACATTGAGTGAAATCAGAGTTGATTGCATTCGCTCTGAGGATTCTGTAAGTGGAACTAATCCACTTAAGGTATCGAAAGAAACGAAACATTCGTGGAGCAAAAGAGGTCAAAGTTCACGCTTGAAGGTCAAAGCGAAAAATCCGCCTTGCGACAATCGCTTCTAGCCTCACTTTCATTTTTGAGCTTTTTTTCATTTACTCCCTTTGAGAGCAATCCAAGTCACTTTCATATGTTGTGCTTCTCTTCAAAGTACATATTCTCTACAACACTTATTATGCTTATGTTTCGCTTCCTCTCCTCTTTTTAACCTCTAAGAGAGTTTTCCATTAAATTGCTAAATACTTTGATAGTTAAATCTACCTCAATTAAGCATATTTAAATACGTCTATTTGTATTGTTTTCACAATCAAACCTCAATGTCAATCGCGTAACACTCGTTCTATTGGCCCATCATTTTAACAATATTTTGCAATATAAAACAATACCTTTATAAATCCAAAAATATCGCCTAATTTTTCTCAATAGTAATTCATATATGATCGCTCCTTCTAACAATCTAAATTCACTTGGATGACTCGTACTAAAATATGTAAAACGTTGTTGTTTACTCTAAATCGCTTCCGTCCCACTCTAGTAAATACTCTCGTTTGCTAAAAATGTTGCTCATTCTTCGAGAACATCTTTGTAGCTCATAGATTCTTTATCATTGTTGTTCGATGATCGAAATGAATCTAATAATGTTAAAAAGGCTCATCAAATCACAACCGCACAAATCACATCGCTAACAATTGTCAAATCATCAAATCACATTTCCAATTCATCACTCACCTCTCAGTTATTCTTCAATCATTTTCTTCAACGATCTTATGGTCATGCGATTGCCAAATTGAAATTCTTCTTTATTTTTCTTGTTATTTGTTCTACTAAAATATTTTTGAAGGCAATACTCTTCACAAGTGATTTCCCTTTATCAAGTGGAATATTGACACAAGTTATAACTCATGTTCTTTAATGGAACATCATAACACATACAATAATATACGGCAAAATGACATCGATAATTTAACATATAGAGGGAGTGGTGACGAGAAATCACACCTTTGCTATATCGCTCAATCGACTCAGCTTAGTAATCACCAAAAAATGATGAAGCACGATCGGACAACGTTTGCAACAGATGTGGCGACCTGCATCCGACCTTTGACCAACGCCGATTACTTCCTTCTGAATTGCACGATTACCCAAAAGTGCATGTAAGAATGTCTATAAATGCTCAAATATGAGGATAGACTTTATTTCCCAACAATCAACACATCACCCTTTGTATACAATGGGATATTCGCACATAAAGTATATATACTCTTTATTAAGTGAAAAAAAAAGACAATGACTCGGAAAGTATCCGATTGCGAATGTCACCAGAACGAGTGGGTACAACGTGATACGACAATCGATAAAAACTCAAGATGCCATGAAAAACCGACCGCATTCGTTAATGCGATGATATTTCAGATCCACTAGTGCAAATCGACAAGAGTCTTTTAATTTTCCCGAAAATTTTGGTACATATCTTTGAAAAATTCACAAATATATAATGCAAGTATTGGTAGCAAACCCGTTCAACTTGTACACTCACAGTGAAAACGTTACGAAAGGCTTCACAAAACGAGATGAAATGGACAAATGAAAACAACAAACGGAATGGAAACATGGAAAGCGCTTCAATCCGGAGATAAATCAGTGAGTTATAATAGCAAAATTTTAACTAGATTCGAGAGAAGAACCATTCGAATGGCAACTAGAGGAGGGGGAGGGGGGGGGGGGGGGGG